>VNJO01000443.1:0-179460 GCA_008042535.1 Drosophila tani
TTGCAAATCACATCGTGTATAAACAATGGCACATATTTTCTTCATTTCAACATTTCTTCTTTTGCTGCGGTGGCGGCTTTGCTTTTGTCATTGAGTCGTTGCCATTTGCCCTGTTTCTGTTATTATTTATTATTCAATTATGCGCTTTCTTTTCTTTTCCAGACCCCCCCACCATACATATTTTGTTTTGTTTTCACACACACACACGCACACACACACTGGCATATGAAAGGGGGCTCGTAGCTGCATTGGTATTGATTGCCCCAGACTCGTCTCCCTCTCTCGCCTCACTCCCCCCACAGACATCTTTTCTCGAATTGTATGTTTCGTTTCCTAATTGAATGCACTCGCCGCATTACTTATGCCACTCCAATTGCTCCTAGTCGGTGGACCACGGCCCACAAATGATACACACGAAAGGCAGAAAAAAAGAAAGTTGGGAGTCAATAACACCTTTGTTTTTGCAGTTTCTACGCCTTTTTGATAACACACACACACACACCCGCCCGCACACATACAGACACTCGCTGGCAGCCAGATTTGTTTATTCCAGAGTGGCAGGCGCGGTTCTCTCTTCCAATCGATTCGTACGTTTTTTACACTTTTCCTCATTCACATTTTATTTTAGCCTCGACATTTTTATTAAAATTAGTTTATTATTTATCTAGAGCTGCGAAGACTTCGATGGTACTATCGATACTATCGCTGGAAAGCCTTTAGGCGGCACTATCGATGATTTTTCGACTCTTACGATTTCGCTTTTCTTTTATTGCCACTGGAGCAGTTCGCAACTTGCTTTTATTTTTTATTTTAACAGACTTCGATCTGCATAAACAAATCAGCAATTAGTGTGACCAAGCGGGGAAAATCGAATTTTACTAAAACTTAGTAAGGCATTTCGGAAAACGAATGATAACACTGACTAAAAAATGGTGGTAAACTTGGCTAAAAACGCGTACGTAATCAAACTACGTAAAGTGATCTAATCTTTTGACGTAGTCAAAAAGATTTCAAATACAAGAGTTCAAATACATAACTTATCGGAGGGCTTTGATTAATTGTTATTCCGATTGAGGGAACTTTCAACGATAATCATAGATCAAGAAAGTATAAGCTGTGGTCGATTCGCAGATCCTAATGTAATGCAAAATATGTTTTAATTTAAGATTACAATTTCAAATTGTTTAGAAAGTGAAATGACAAAACACTACAGATATCGAAAATAGTTTAGTATATTATCGTATTAATACCTAACCATTTCGGGGCTTTTTAAATTTATATATATTATATTATATTCTCCGGCGACCCTTCCGCGATTTTCCGGCGACTCTTATTCTCCGCCGAATATATCATATTTTTTTTAATTTGGCGGGATTTTTTAGGAGGAAATATCGACACCAACAGAGGTGGTGAAACATCGGTGATTTCCTGCCAAACATCGATGACATCGACGTTTCTTTCGTGATAGTCCATCTCTAGATCTTCACGTTTTTGTTCACTTACGTCTTAAATCTTCACGTTTTTGTTCACTTACGTTGTAGATCGTTACGTTTTTGTTTAGAGCTGCTCTCTGTTCTCTTGCTCTCCCAATTTTTATGCTCTCCCACCCTTTATGGTGACTGTAGTTGTTGTTCTCTTTATTGCTGAAATTCCACTTGGCGCGAACAAACGTTAATTTAAATTAACTTATAAAGTGATTAAATTAAGTTATTAAAACCAGTGGCCTTTGGCAGTCTGAGAAAAAAACAACCATGAATTCGACTGAGTGAGTTAATGTATTTTGATTAATACTAATTATATTTTATTTAATTAATATAAACTTGATATATATTATATATACTAAATATTTATTTAAAAAATACACAATTCAAAACAAATTTTGAATTTACCGTGTTATTTGTGTGGTTGAATTTATTAGTTAAGAAATCCTAGTGAGTAAAAAAGATGAGAAGAAAAGAATTAACAAGTGTTGAGTGCAATATGCAAATAAGATTCAAGGACAAATTGGCAACGAAAAGGACTTTAAAGAGGAACCTTGAATGCTCGTTTGTTTGTGATTGTGAAGTGAAGACAATTGCAACTGTCAACATAATTACATGTTTAATATAAATTTGTTTGAAAATCCAATAAATAATTGAATAAATAATTCAAAGACCTATTTCGTTTTAGCATAAATATATTTGCAAATAGCAATTAATAATAAAAAAAAAAATTAAATAAATCGAATTTATTTATTTTGACCGCTTGGCGTTGCCACCTAATTCATTAACAGATTTTTTAAATTTATGGGGACGACTGGATTTTTTAGGGTGAAATATCGACTATTTGAGATTTTTTAGGGGGAAAGCAAAATTTCCATCTGGCAACACTGCTATCGAAAAAAAAGTGAAGCGTAAAAACTGTGTTTATGAAAAATACATTTTCAATATTTGCATTTGCTTCACCGTCGCGTTGCAGAAACGAATTAATTAAATTAATTAAAGTAACGAGCCACGGCCGCCGTTTTCCAGACTGAATTTGCGTCTGTTCCAGTGTGTTCGAGCGTTCGTCTGCGAGTGTGTGTTTGTGTGTGTGTGGTTCCGTTCCGTCCTCTGGTGTCTGGCACCTTAACACAACAACAACAACAAAAGCAGCAGCAACACACGCACAATAATAAGGCCCGTGACGTTTTCGCTGCCGTCACCATCAAAAGCAAAAGACCAAAACGAGCAGAAAAACAAACAGCCGAATCGAAAGCAAAAGTCGCATTCTTTTGCAACCAAAACTTAGGTGGGTAAGAGTGTGATTTATCAGTTTTTCCGTCTATCCGTTTTTCAGTTTTTCCCTGTCCACAATTTCCACGATGAACGATGTGATTTGACATGTTGCTCTGCTAGGTCGCCGCCGCTGCCCACACACACACACACACACAGAATACATATGCATGTATATATATATATTTATATATATGTATACAACACTGTCGCAGACAGACACCCACACAGGCAAACGGCCAGACACTCGCACCAATACACCTTTGGCGCTGTGGCAGACACGCGTACCACCACCCCCCTCGCCCACAGTCTGGCCTCGCACTTTGCAATGCAGCCATGTCTGTGTCTGTCACTGTGACTGCGACTGTTTGTGTGTGTATTTTGTCGATTTTTATTTTATGTACATTTGTTTACAGTTTTAGATAGCGAAATTTGTACAGCCGTCGTTGACATTTTCGCAAATTGTAAATGAATATGCTTTTGCTTTTGCTTTTGCAGCTGTGTGTGGGGCGGCCGAGCCTTGCTGTGCGTGTGTGTGTGTGTGTGTGTACATATATAAGTTCATGAACAGCCGCCGTCGACTTGTTTTGATTTAATTTCGCGCTAAATGCAATCGCGAACAATTTTCGGTCGGTATCGCTGCGTAACATGGCGGGGAATTTCGTTTGAAGCTGAAAGTGCCAGCGGCTGGCGCCTACATGTGGGCCAGTGACTAAGAGGCGGCGGCCCGCGCGAATCCCTTTTTTATTTTTTTGTCGCATTTGTCGCATTTGTATTTGTATTCCACCAGCGGAAATGCCGGGCATGTTTGGCTTTCGCCCTGCTCTCTGTGCTCTGTGCTCCACTTGAGAGTCCCAGCTGCAGTTGCAGTTGCTGACGCAAGCGCCAAAAGGGCGGATTTGTCATAAACATGCAAAATATAACAATAACAACAGTAACAATTGTTTACCAACGATCGGCAATCGGCGCGAGATAAGGGGAAAAACTGGGATAATGACCATTTATATGTGGTTTATAGCTCTGATAGTTAGCTATTCCATTTTTTGTGGGGAATCCCTCGGGGATAATTGGGTCACCTATCCCCGCGAACCTATTCTCTTCCCTTAATTGAGATAGTTAATGATATTCTTAGTAAATCGGTGTCCTGAACATACTGTCTGATATCGAGAGGAATTGCTTTTGGAGACGAAATCTTCTTTTCAGATACTGACATTCTTTAAATGTTTATTCATCTCATTTCCGGAATACTGCCTTTTCCCTAATTATAACTTGAAGCTACTTCCTTACCATAATCTCCTTCAGAATAGAATCAATGGGGTGTCTTTTATTCTAGAGATAACTGATTTTGGAAGCAAGTAACCAATTAAGCCCTTATTCCAGTTAGACTGCCTTAATTCCAGAAATAAGCGCTTTTAGGGGGAGAAACTAAGAACTTGAACACTTAACGACCTTGTAATGACACTCCCTCATGGAAATACTATACTTTCTCCCTAGAAGTAACTCCTTTAAATAACCAGGCTTCCGTTAAAGGCCTTTCTCAGATTTCAGATATACTAGACATACATTCTAACACCTCTTTATTCCCCTATTTCAGGCAATCGGATTAGCTTATCCCTGGGATTTGTGAAACAGCCTCAACACGAATTACCTACCGTTTGCCCTGCAACGGCGATCGACTGTGGTTGCCAGCGCCACCCCAGCGCCAGGACCCGCTAGCCGGCTACCGGAGACTACTCCATCGAGCACCGCCACTAGCAGCAGGGCCATCAACATCAGCAACAGCAGCTTCCAGAATAGTCCAAACAGCAGCGGAGGCGGAGGCGGCGGCGGCGGCAGCGGAAGCAGCGGCGATCACCTCTCCTGGAGGCAGCCAAACTGGCTAGAGCTCAGCCCGAGCAGCACGTACACAGGGATAATGTCGATGAACGCCACCTTCAACACACCCAGCACGCCCAGCATGAGCATGAATCACTCGATGACCGCCAATCCCCAGCTGGTCAAGGAGGGCTGGCTGATGAAGCGGGGTGAGCACATCAAGACATGGCGGGCACGCTACTTTGTGCTCCGCTCCGATGGCAGGCTGGAGGGCTACCGCAGCAGGCCGGCGGATAGCACAGCGGTCTCAGAGCCAGTGCTAAATAACTTTACGGTCAAGGGCTGCCAGATAATGACAGTGGATCGACCCAAACCCTTTACGTTCATCATCCGCGGCCTGCAGTGGACGACGGTGATCGAGAGGACGTTCGCCGTGGATACGGAATTGGAGCGGCAGCAGTGGACGGAGGCCATACGCAATGTCTCCAGTCGGCTGATCGAAATGGGGGAGATGGCCATGTCGCCGTCGGTGCAGTCAGACATGGCTGACGTGGACATGGCCGGCATTGCGGAGGTGGAGCTCTCCGAGCAGTTCTCGGTGCAGGGCACCACCTGCAACAGCAGCGGCGTCAAGAAAGTGGTAAGTACTCCCAGTCGGTCACTGGCCTAGTGCGTAGTGCGTGATCTAACTCCTCCTTATCTCGTTGCAGACTTTGGAGAACTTTGAGTTCCTCAAGGTGCTCGGCAAGGGCACCTTCGGTAAGGTTATCCTTTGCCGCGAGAAGGCCACTGCCAAGCTGTACGCGATCAAAATTCTCAAAAAGGAGGTCATCATCCAGAAGGACGAGGTGGCCCACACCCTGACCGAGAGTCGTGTGCTCAAGTCCACAAATCATCCGTTCCTCATTGTGAGTATATTGTATTAAAGCTGTAACCGGGTAATCCTTCATCCTTCATCATCCTCCTCTCCCCCGCAGTCACTTAAATATTCGTTTCAAACCAACGATCGCCTGTGCTTCGTCATGCAGTACGTGAACGGCGGCGAGCTCTTCTGGCATCTGAGCCACGAACGCATATTCACCGAGGATCGCACTCGGTTCTATGGGGCCGAGATCATTTCGGCCTTGGGCTACCTGCACTCGCAGGGCATCATCTATCGCGACTTGAAGCTGGAGAATCTTTTGCTGGACAAAGATGGCCACATCAAGGTCGCCGACTTTGGTCTGTGCAAGGAGGACATCACGTATGGCCGCACAACGAAAACCTTTTGCGGCACACCGGAATATCTAGCGCCGGAAGTATTAGATGACAATGACTATGGCCAGGCTGTGGACTGGTGGGGCACTGGCGTGGTCATGTACGAGATGGTGGGTTACCTCAGTCGCAGCAGGATATTAGGTATTTTAAACAACTCTTTTTTGTCCTTGACAGATCTGTGGTCGTCTTCCGTTTTACAATCGTGATCATGATGTGCTCTTTACATTGATTTTGGTCGAGGAGGTCAAGTTCCCACGCAATATCACAGATGAGGCGAAAAATCTGCTCGCCGGCCTGCTGGCCAAGGACCCCAAGAAGCGTCTGGGCGGTGGCAAGGATGATGTGAAGGAGATTCAAGCGCATCCCTTCTTTGCGAGTATTAATTGGACAGATCTGGTCCTGAAAAAGGTATTTAAAGCGTTTAATTCTGCTTTATATACTTAGTTTCTAAATGGAAATATTTAATTTGTATTTAGATACAACCGCCTTTCAAGCCTCAGGTGACATCCGATACGGATACAAGGTACTTTGACAAGGAGTTTACGGGTGAGAGTGTGGAATTAACGCCGCCGGATCCTACCGGCCCGCTGGGCTCCATAGCCGAAGAGCCGCTTTTCCCGCAGGTAATTCAGGGATTACCTATTATATTTATATTTATTATATTTATATTTTATTTCCGTTTCCTTTGTCTCGTTTTCGCCGCCACAGTTCAGCTACCAAGGAGACATGGCCTCCACGTTGGGCACCTCGTCGCACATTAGTACTTCCACAAGTCTCGCATCGATGCAATAGAACAAGTTTACAAACTTTAACAACAAGCACACACATCATGTTCTGCTTCATCACCTATAACTATACCTATAACTATACCTATAACATATATAGAAATGGGCAACAAAAAAAAAAAAAAGAAAAAAGAAAAGAAAGCAAGAAAATATTAAATAATAATTATACGATGATAACGAAGGCAAGCAAAGGGGTTTTCTTGCTATACACGTTCTATATAGAAACACCAATAATGAGAGGAATTCAATTGATAGTAACTTATTTTTTCATAACTAGCAGAGGGAGGAGAGCGAAAAAAATTTACAACATATGATTATACACATATACCTATATATATATATATATATATATACATATATATATGTACATCTAAATATATAACACTTGGGGCATCGAGCTTGAAGTGATTAGTTAATCTTAAACGCAAGTAAAACATGTAATCAAGCTAAGCCCAAGGGCCGCTGATTACACTGATATACAGAGCAACATATACACGGCACTCACACACAGACACCTAGCATATAGCGAACATGAAGTTAAGTTAACTGAAACAGCAACAAATCGAAATACCCCTGCCCCCTGCCCCCCCCTCCCACATACACACACTCGTATATCTACATTATTTATACTCCAAAGAAGCAAGAAAAGAACTAATTACGAGTTATATTTAATGTTAAAATTGCCTCTAATGTGCTGTGCTTTATGCAAAACCACAAAAACAACAACAACCGAAACTAATAGTTAATAATGGACAGAAATGATTACAGCAAATGCAGTTTAATAGGCGCCAGCAATCAGTGAATCAATTCAATTAAAGCTCCAATATCTACACAGGCCGAAGCATATTTCGAAACAAAAACAAGAAAAAAACAATAAGAGCCACTAAATAATTACAATGGTCGCCATTTTTTATTATAATTTTTTACGACAAAATATATTTGTACATATTTATAAAACAAAAAAAGCATAAAAACATTTTTAAATGAGAAAAGATAAAAAAAAAAAAACAAAAACGTAGAACAAAACTTAAAAGTGTCGCGTGGAAAATGGAAGTCTCCATTTTGAGGCCGCGGAAAAGGTTTAACCTTTTTGTGGACACGACGAAAAAAACACATTTTAACTTTGTCATTTAATTTTTGGCATTGAAAAGTTCATAGCAAGTTTTGTATACTTAGAGCAAGTCAGGCAAAAAAGTAAATATAAATAAATAAAAATAAAGAATATATAAATCAACCACAACAGACTTACACATGTTCCACGAGGAAGATTAAAAACAAGAATTATATAAACAGAAAGAAACCTAAAACGAAAAAAGAATTTTTGATATTTTTATATGCGCAATAAAAACAAAAATTAAGAAATACAAAAAAAAAACAAAAAAACTAAACTAAAAAGTTATTTTATATTTCGAAAAAAAAAAGAAAATAAAAAAAGCAAAATAAATTTTGTAAATAAAAAATTATATTAAATAAAATCATGTTCGGGCATTTCAACTGAAAAAAAAAACAAAGCAAACAAGCATAATCTCTCTTCTAAATGTTAAACCAAACCTATCAAGCGACGAGGAACACAATAAACAAAAAAATATTGAAAACGAAGCGAAACGATAAAAATGCCAAAGAAGCGGCAGAGAGAAATCCAGCAGTTCAGTCAGTCAGAGCTCAGTCGGGCTGAGTTCGGTTCAAATCGTGACTGGGAACGAACCTAATAGCTGAGAATCACTATATCCTTTTGAACAGCCAGGAGATCCCTGCCTACTGCTGCTCCCTAGGCTTGCGGCTGACATCTAGGCTAGCCAATATCAATCTCAGATCGATCAAGCAATACATAGACAAAATATAGAACCCTCGATAAGCATGGCTTACTAGACACACCCATACAATCTAAGGAACTTCAACCGACCCTTGAAAGCCCCTCTTGATCAGCCCGAATATGATGTGGGGGAACCCCGGCTAGCAGCTAGAGATCTGTAGCAAAGATTTAGGAAACTGTTTAGGGATTTAGGGACGATGATGATGATATCTGAATACTAGCCTTAGCCACGTCTCTAGTAACCCAAATCGAAGCATTTGTTCGAAATCAATAAATCTAGTTGTCTAAGTTTACTAATTTTTGATTTCGATTTGTTCATACATCCCTTCCTACCATCCCTCCCCCCAACACACACGAACTGCAAACTACAATGTGTTCTGAAGTTTAAAAAAAATAATAATACAAACAAAATGGTTTAAAAACATGACTATATATATAGAGCGAGCGAGCGAGCCAGAGAGAGAGATATATCCAGTCAGATCGTAGATCAAGTCGAGCAACTTGAGTTGTTTCTTTTTTTATGGTAGAAAGAATAGTCCCAAAAAATAGTTCCGAGAAACCTAGAAACGCAGATACCAGATACCAGATACCGATTCAGACCCAATTATAATCGACAATTTGATTAGGAGTAATTTTTGATAGGCGGAACTGCGGATTTCGCACAGTTTTAATTATGAATAACATTACTAAATAATGATAATAACGACTAAGCTGATTTATGAAACGATTCAAGATCGAACTAAAAGCATATACACCACTATGTATGTATAGTAAGAGAGGACTAACATCAACTGAGCAGCAACCATGTAGATATGTACGATCTGCATAAGTACTATAATGATTACGATTAATTTATACGCGCTTACGCATACCAACATGCAAACATTATGAGAATATATATATATACTATATATATACAGGATATATATACGATATAAGGTGTGTATGTACCTTATACATGCATTCAAACCAAGTTTATTATACAGTGAAAACATTATAATAATAAAACTACATAAAACCAAATGACGAACGAGAGTTTAGTGTATTTATTTGCTTTCCTATAATTAATAGTTCCAAGAAAAACTCTTAAGCCTCTTTTACAGATTACATAACTCGAGCGGAAAGTTCTCAGCAATAAACTTTCTGCTCACCTCATCCTCTGGGAAAATTGGGTCAAGAAAACTATGCGAAAATGAGGCACTCAAGTGGATGAGGAAACGAAGGAGGAAGCTGAAGAAAAAACCCACTGGACAAGCGCCAATGACCGACTTAAATATTCGGGAGCAGGAGCCGGAGCCGGACTCCGAGAAGTGGGCAGTTATGGGCGAGCGCGGTGCGTGACAGGCCCGAGGCGGCTAGGCCCGAGTCTCCCTCCTAATCCCCAAGCTCCCCCTAGTCCCAGGCAGAACGCGAACAATGCGTTTTGTCCGATGATTAATTGCAACGCAATCTTGGAGGCCAAAGAGTCGCGGACGCGGTGGAGACAGCTTTCCCCCAACCTCGAGTACGTATGGCATGGATATATATACGAGTATGTACGGACAGAATGTGTGTCGCTCCAGCAGATATATGCGCGTATTTACCCGAGACACAAAAGCTATTAATTTTTTAGCAACTGCGCCCAAACCGCCACCAAAATAGCCGAGACAAAGCGCTGAAATTAAATTTCGAACGCAACGAAAGCGAAAGTGAATCAAAGTGAATCACATTGAACTTGAGATGAGGTTTTATGGGCTGGGATTGGTTTCTGGGTTGAGTTGGGTTGGGCTGGGTATTGTGCATCCTTAAGCCAACACTGACTGACTGCACTGGCACTGGCACTGGCGGCAAGCCCTAAGTGCTTAGGAAAAGTGCGATTTGTACTTTCCCTTTTTAGAGCTGTCCAAGCCAAGTTTGAGCTGAAACCGGGATAGAGAGCTTATGACGGATAAGACGACAAATGAAATGGCAAACACCGAAACCAAATGAAAGCCAGTTATCGGAAATGCTATTACATGGGCTGCAGCGAATGTGAGATGCTCTAGGGATATGTAACTGGTGGAAAAATTATAATCATACCAAGCTATGCTTATTAACAATTAATTAAGGGAATAATCGTTTAATTCTACATTTATTTTTCACATTTTTTCACTGTTTTTAAGTTTACAGTACAATGAGACATATTGAAACTAAGAATCCAAGGAAAAGGGTTAAAAAAATCCTTTCCTTAAATTTAAAATCTAGCCAAGTGCATCTATAAAATCGTGCGCTTTCCAATACATTGTCTATCGAAAGCTTCATTGTTTTCTTACCAACTTATACCCTTACACTCATCCCTCCCAGAGATAGGCGGAGGGTTACTGCGGCTCGTTTGCTTTGTTCGCTACGCGCGTTTTTCGCGCTTTTCATTTGCCAAGCGATTTTTCCATTTTCACCTCGAGCTCTGAGCTCTTCGGGGCTCTCTTTGCTTTATAGTAATGTGAAAATTTCTGAAACTAGAAAAATAACAAACAACTATTTGTTGTTGCCGTGCGGGGCTCTGCAGTGCTTGTTGGGCAGCAGCATCGGCTGGAGCATTGTGAGTATGTGCTGGCACTTAACAACTCCAGCTTGGATCGGAGCTGGTAGCGCGGCAGAGTCTAGGAAAAGCGGAGAAGAAAAGTGAAATACATCAAGGCACGTCACATCCATCAGACATTTATGAGCAGCACGAGAGCACGCCCCACTCCAGAGCGGAGCAAGTCTTGGTCCACCAGAAACAGGCTGACGTCCGACCACCTTCTGCCCCGTCGCGTCCCGTCCAGCGCGCCCAAAGGCCCAGCCAAAGCGTGGCTAATGAATTGGAATTGTTTAAAGATCAGAGGGAGCGGGAGAGGAGCTGGGGATGAGGAGGTGCGAGCAGGCGGCAGAGGACGCGGACGTGGATGCGGACGCCTTGGCCCAAGTGTCGTCTTCTAGCTGCAATCGAAATTAATGAAAAACTTTCGTTTATTTAATTGCACAGCCGCCCAGACGAGGTTGGCGGTGGCCCAGAAGAGGGGGCACCACGGCATCTTTATGGGTTATGGCCAGAGATGAGATCCATAGGGCAAGACCAGCCGACCAGCCGGCCGGCCGGCTGGATCCAACGCAACTCAATCCGCAGACTTCTCCATCGATGTCTGAGTGAAAATGATTGATTGATTGATCGGCGTTTGTTTGTTGTTAATATTATTTGCCGTTTATATATATATAGCAATCGGCGTTGTCAGCATTTGGCGGTTGTAACTCCTTTTTGGTGTAGCCCCAAAGATTTGTTTGACTTTTTAGCGGGCAATTATTTATTTGTTTCTCGATTTCGCCTGCAATTTTCGTCGGTGTTCGGTGTTCGAGCGCCTTTAAGGGGATCGCTCCGCGTCGATACATCGTGATTGAGGCTGATTGAGAGGCTGACTCTTCGGGAGCCTGTCGTGGGGAATTGATGGCTCTCCAATCCGCCGGCTAATTGCCGCCACAGCCGCCGCCGCTGCCGGAGTAGGGGGAAAGTGTGACGACAACTGATCCACTTTTTACGCGATGAGCTATGTGTGATCTGCTAATGATCAACTAATGGTCCAACGATGATCTACTTTGGCACTCGTCTGCAGATTATCACTTGGATAAGACACAACCAAGACACGGCCAATGGTTGTATTTGTACCGGGAATTACAAATAGTTGGCCAATTGCCGTACGCCACTGACACATGACAAGTAATTAATGGTTAGATTTCTTAAATGCGGACATTAATGGCCCAGAATTTGTCAGTGGAATGTTTTGATGGCTGGTAAAAATATTCCCACAGTCATTAAATTTTAATAATTAAGAAACAGAGGATGCTGAAGACCAACTAGACTTTGAGTCTTCAAAAAGCCCTCTGTAATTGCAATATGCCTTGAAATATTAATTATTCTGGATACTGTTCTAACCATCTCAGCTTCCGTAAACTCTTACTTTACTCTATATATACTTCGAACCACACTACTTGCAACTTATCATGGCAATTGCTACTGGTACACAGAACTTGACACACTCCAAGATTCGGATACGGTAGCGCGGACATTTGTTTATCTGGAAACAAGCACTCCACTCACTTGCTGCCACAACTTGCTGCACTCACTCCAGTTCGGATGGGGGGCACCTTTTCAACTTTGACCGCATTGCGAATATTTGGCTATGTTCAGAGGCATTTTGGATTGGCTTCGGTGCACATGTCAAGCGTTCCAGTTCCGCCTCCTCGCTTCTCCCGCATGTTTGAACATAATAAAAACGGGTCAACATGGCATACATCTCTTCGCTACTCCCATTCCAATGCCCAGTCTTTGGCTGCCTCAGGCTGGAAGGCTCCTAGGCACTCCGTGGTCAAGCCGTGGTCAGTCGAGGAGAGGAATCCAGAGGAGAACGGAACACAGCAACGACGCCAAATATAGACGTTGGACAATTTCCGAGCATGCCTCGGAACGCCTTTATTATATGACTCCGTCTAAACTCATACTCATACTCGTACTCAGACTCATACTCATAGTCGCTGGCCATGGAGTATGACAAAAAAGAGAGCCATGTACGAGTTGTTATAAGCGATAACCTAGAAAGAGGAATAGAAAATAGGAAAAAAAAAAAAATACCCGCAACATATTCTTTTTATCTCTCGCAGGAGGGGAAATGCGAATGGGAATCGGAATGGTATGGGATGGTCCGAGATGGGCCACAATATGGGCTGGCAAGACAGAAGAAAGCTGGCCGAAACACACCTTGAAAATGTCGGAAAGTGTGCGGCGATAAGCCAGCGACACGACAAAGATTCTAATTGCAGCTCGGACAAAGGATGGCGGGCCAAGGAGCTCACCGAGAAAAATACATATATTTTTACGTTTCAGATAAGTTCGATGGCTTTTTTATGGAACAAAGGGGTAATATTGTTATAAAATAATTTTTACATTTTATCGATATCTGTTGATCATCACATCGATGCTAGAAAAAAGGGAAATCACTTGTTGGGAATTATAGCAAAAGATATGATTTCTTTTATAAATTTCTGATAATAATTATTATGATATTTCTTTTCTTTTTAGAGAACAAAATGATATATATTTTTTTAAATAAGCAAGTGATTATCTCATCAATGTTTTAGCTAGAATCTGTTGGGAATTATAACATAAGTGATGCTTTCTTTATTACATTTCAGAAAAAATTGCATATTTTAAAATTATATAATCATTACTATGATAATTAATAATTACTATGATAGCTCTTTACTTTGTATAAGTACCTTTACTTCCTATCTTTATTCTTAATAATTATAATATTTCATTTTATACAAAATATAAATCTATAAAAAATACAAACATAATATACTCTAAATAGTTATCCCTTGAAAGGTAACCAAAATACCGATGTCAGCTATTTGTCCCTGTGCAGGACTGGGACGTCGAGGAGCACGAGGCCTAAGGTGACCCACCAGCAGACCCGAAGGAATATCCCACATACTAGACTCTGTGTGCGGTAGCTGCTGACGATGATGAGCTGACTGATGGGGATGGGATCGAGATGGCAATGGAGACGTGGACGTGGACGTGGACCTGAAAGTGGATGTAGATGTGAATGTGGACAGAGATCAGCGGGCGGCGCAACTCTGCCGTTAGCCAGGGAATCAATTTCCCAACACAAGCTGTTGCACCTTCCCGGTAGGTGTGGCACCCATCTCATCTGCGTCTGGGACTGGGTCTGTGCCTGTGTGTGTGTGTGTACACCACCTTTGACTGGGGAACGGCCGGGAAAACGAAGACGTCGACGTCGGCGGCGCCTTGCATGTCCACGTCCACGTTGGCCACTCGCAGTCCACTTGCAGCTGCCATTATGCAATGTCACGATTCGCGAGCGCGCATAATGAACTTTTGATGTTGTTGCTGGCCAGAGAGCCAAAACCCACCAACTCACATACTCCTTCTCCTTCTCCTCTATGGGTATCTAGGTATATCCCAGCAGCAGCAGCACCAGCCACAATGTAAGACCCACAAAGTAGCAGCTGACTCCGGTCAGAGATGAGCCAGTGAACGCACCAATTCCAGCTGGGAGAGCTATGGAAGGGATATACTTTGATGGATATCGTTTAAGAAAATTTCACAGAAATGTATATTAATCTATTTAGTGGTTGGGGAACTTAATTCCATATAATTTACACATATTTCTACAGAAATTCATAGTTAAGCAGTTAATAATACTGACGGAGTTACAATGTTTCAGAGGGTTCGTAGCTTTTTAAGTCTTATATTAATATTCTAAATGCTTTTGTGGTTTTTATATATTTAATTTGGGAATCGTATTTAAATTTAAATAATTTTTCATTATAAGATAATTTTTCTGTTGGAAGTGAAACCCTTTTCTGTGAGGTAAATCATTATAAGAACCAAAAACATCCTAAAAATCTTTGATAAACATTAGAACCAGATATTTATCTTCATAAATAAATTAATCCGCTTGGTTTAAAATTATTTTCCATTTTAGACGAATTTCTAGTTTTAATACTAAAATTAAAGGGCTCATAATCCCCCATCCTAATCACTGGATCATCTCTAGCTCTGATGTAACACTCTGGTCTGGCTTGCATATGATCCGAAACACGAGCAGCGTTGGTAATTGCTATATAAACGTTTCGTTGGGTTTCGTTTCGTTTTTCCCTGTCGCTCTGGCCCAGCTTGGTTGGATATTTTTTTTGCTCAAATTTGATAGTTTGTTTTTATTGCCCTCCATCGCATTGGGTGGCATTGAACCTGGAACTGTCCAAGAGGTTGCTCCATCATACGGCTCCGCCTTGCCGTACCCCGTTTGGGCACTCGGACTAGCCGTTAATGCGCCAAAAAGGCCAACAGGTTGTTGGCCAGCAAGGAGGCTGGTGGCGGAGGGCCAGTCATCATCATCATCGTGGCAATCACAGTGATCTCGGCTTATTTAAGGGCCTGTTCTTTACTTTCACATGAGAGTATCTGCATTTTTGGGCCCATTCCACCTCCTTTGTGTAAGGAATTTTTTAAGGTTTTCTTGTTTTCTTGTTTTTTGGCAATTGCGTGGAAACTGCTGATTAAGCCCAACACCGTGGCATCCACAAACGTGCCACATTTGGCGAGTCCCAGTGCGAGTCCGAGTCCCATTCTCGATCCCTGTCGCTGTCCAAATTCCGTTTCCCATCCTGTCCCTTTTTGATTGGCGTTGCTGATTTCGGTTTTTGTTCCCTGTTTTTTTTTTGGCTCTTACTGACAACATAATATTAAAGCCAATTAAGGCTAAATTTATGCGTGCAGCATTCGGCCAAGACCAAGTTGGGCTGTGCTTTGTTCTGGCCAGCAATTATTGGGCCCAAGTGGAGCGGCATGTTAACTGCCAAAGTAAACATTTCCCTGTTCTCGGCATATTTTGGGCGCATTTCTTAAATGTGCTGCCTCCCGCCTTCTGCCTGGTGCATGGTGCCTCCTCTGCCCGTGAGCACTGCTATCAGTGGATGCTGCTCCGATTCCGGCTTGTTGGCTCTGGGTTCTTCCAGGGCATAACTGCAGTTTTGTGGCAACATGTTAATTTCTTTATTCCCAGCCTGGGACAGCACACCTTGTGGGCTCCAGGTGGGGCTCGGGCATGGGGACCGCTTTCTTCGCTTTCGGTTAGCGGTCGGATCGAACAGTTTATGTAAATAAGTGATTCCAACTCAGGTTCGTTATCATAACTTGACACTGTTGTTTTTGTGACACCTTAAAAAATAAATTTAAATGTTAGAAATAATAAATAACCAATATACGGACTAAAGCAAACATGTATAAAAACATAAAAACATATAACTTATAGTCTAAACATAATTTATGTAATAAGAATGAAAGCCATTGTATTTTAAATTTATAAATAATTTAAAAACTCTATATATTTATTAAAAAATAGGCTTAAATAAATAATTGTCAAACTTTTTTAATCTCTCTTCTTACCTTAATCTTTACCATGTCATAAAATATCAATTTAACTTTGCTTCTTTATAGTTCATTGTTCTGCATTTTATTATTCATTTCTTGCCGCTCGATAAACAAGACGCAGACTAATCCTAATCCCCAGAATGTTATTCTTTCCATTAACTTCCATTCGGAGTCCCCTTTGGTTGATTATGCAACGAGGCAGCAGATCGCATAACTTAATTATTCCCGAACCATAGCGTCTTGGCTATATAGGCCATTTATAGAACATTGCATTTCATTTCGCATGCAGTTGAGCAGGGAGGTGCACAGGGAGAAATTTAAGAACAGTTTGGTGTTTTAATTTTCAAATATAAAACTTAAATATTTTAGTTAAGAAACTCCAAGGCACACTTGGGTCTAAAGGGAAACTCTAGATTAATGCTAAGGTTAATCAGGATTGATTTGTCATGACGAAGACGTGGCTCCCTTCTGAAACAGATGTGTATCCCACGATGCTCACGGGTTTTTAAGCATATTTTAGATCCCTCTAATATTAAAAATATTTACATATATTCCCAATATTATACAATCTTCAAAATTACAAAAATCAAAGCTCTTAATATATTTTTTCCTGTGCTCGGATGCCCACCCGTGAGCTGGAGGTGTGGATGCCCCATGCGGCGAGGCCAGTGGCCACCGTTACAGTATCAGCAGCGGGGTGTCTACTCATGCAACATTGCAATTAATTAAATTTTATTTTTAAATAATTGTTTTTAATTAAATTTTAAGAGATTTGCGCAAATTCATGCACCCCGAAAGCAACACCCCAGCGGCCAACGAAGATGGACAGGTGGGCGGCAGACCGGAGGATCGCTGGATTGTCGGAGCATCTGCCTCGTGATCATGCAATCATTGAATCATTCACGTATGAGCGATGTTGTCGGAGTCGCAGATGTGATGCAGTCGATTTCCACAGCTTCTTGGGGAGTCAGAGGCCAATGAAATTCGCGCTTTCCCGCTAGCCGTCGGCGGGTGCATTCAACTGGGCGCTCCGCTTGGATTCGGATTCGGCGATTCGGTGATATAACCAGGAGTGACAGCCGGACGGCGAACCCATCTCCCGGCCACTAATTGGAGCATGCGAGTGCCAGTCAGCGAGCCAGTGCAGCGCAGCAGTGATCCCATTTTCAAATTTTCAGCATCCAACTAACCGTTTGTCTTGGCCTGGCCCAAAATGTGACTGAACTCATACATAAACATCAGCAGGAGACGGAGTCGGGAGTCCAAGTTAGGGGGCTCTGTTTTTTTTTGGGCCTGGCTCTGGTTTTCGGGTTGCGTGCCAAGTGCGATGATCTTGCGGTGAAATTTTGTGCTCAGCCGGCTAAATTGGTCAGTGAGCAGTGAGAAATGCGATGCAGCACATAAAATCACTTGCCTCGCAATGTGGGCTTGATTAAAAGGCCATGTCCAAACATCCACATCCACATCCCCATCCCCATCCTCGAGCACGTTCGCGAAATGTTTTCGCTTTTGGGTAGCGGGAGAAAGGTTGCTGTAAAATATCACTCCCGACTCCGTGTCCGAGTATCACCTGCATCTGGGTCCCAGCCTCCATTCCCAGTCCCATTCCCAGTCCCTTGACCAACTTTCCCTTCCTGGCGGTTCTGTCCTGTCCTGCCTGTCCTCTGCCATCAACATTTGGCCAATTTAAAGTGGCATCAATTATTGCGAACCCATTCATTAAGCGGCCAGTTATCCCTCATTCCGTGATCGCTTATCGCAGCCCATCCATATCCCTAACCCAATCCCGATCCCATCCCGGCCCATCCCATGCGATCTCCTCCTTCTTCCCATCCAGAGTCCGGTGGGAATCGGGGTCACGCATGAAGCTGCGGACATGGAAAGTCTGGTCTGGTCTGGCGAAGCGGCAGCCGCGGGAGATTAAAGACCCCGATGAGGGCACTCTTGTCCGAGTTATGGCCAAGACAAAGTTACTGCAATGATGCTTAATGGCCAAGTACTTAAGGCGGAATTTGCACTGTATTAAGGATAATATTGATGGGCGGGTATTGGAACAAAATCCGAACGTACTAACATTAAATGCTTGCGTGCTATTAAATATGTTACGTAGATGTTAATAGGCAGCCAAAAGCCAAGTCTATTGACGGTTTAAGTATGCTTTTAAACAAGAAAAAGTATTACAAAAAAATAATAATACAAAATAATTATAGCCATATTGTATGAAAAATATACTTTATTTATAAGTAAAACTGAAATATGAATGCTATCTTTAAAGTCTCTTTAATTGTATTATTGCATTCCCAGCTCTTATATTAATTTTAACAACATAAATGGAATAACCTAGAAAGATGATATTAAAGGATATGTAAACAGTTGACAAACTTTAGTCTCTTGCCATAATTATTATAAGATTAAAATAATTTGACATACATTTATGTGGTTCAGTAAATATAAAAAGAATGTAAAAGGAATCATTTTTTTTAGATATATATCGTAATAAAAATAATGATAAACTTTTTTTAAAAATATATTATACAACTGTTCCTTAGTTTATGAGTAAAACTGAACTATAAATGCTATCTTTAAAGTCTCTGAAATTGTATTATTGCATTCCTAGCTGTTATATTTATTTTTAAGTACAACATAAATAAAATAACCTAGTGTCAAAAAGTAACTAGAACATATTTAAAGAGCTGGTAAGCTGTTAAGCCTCTAGCCACAATTATTTTAATATTTAAAGTATTAACTTATCTTTCTGTGGTTCAGTAAATATAAAAAGAAGGTAAAAAGAATCACTATTACTTAATAAGTGAGTATTACTTTTACTTAATAAGTGAATCGAAGACAGTCTGCCTCCGCGAAGTATTTCTAGGAAAGATCTCCATCAGCCTAAGCCAACGAGTTCATAAATTTTGCACCCGCCCCATGACCAAAAACCCTCGACAAAGACCAGAGTTAGCGACAAATTTATTCAGATTGTTTTTGCTACCATTTACTGGAGACCAAAGAGCTGAGGAGGAGGAGGAGGTGGGGCACCACTTGGCCATGGCCACCCATGTACGCAGCTCACCGCGAGATTCGCCCAGGCTGAAAGAGAAAATTTATTTTCTAAGCCATGGCACGAGTTTGCATCTGGCCTTAGCTGCTGCAGTGGCTGCTGCGCCTGTTGTTGCTGCTTTTTGGCACTTGGCATTGTCCCCTTTTCGCGAATTTGTGACACGACCTTTAACGAGATTTTCCTCTCCACTTGGCGCATCATCACGCGACTTTCCAGCTGCCGTTGCGGTTGCATTTGCAGTCGGTGGTTGCCGATTTGTTGCAACACATGTTGCAGGAGCCGCCAACAGCAACAGCAGACATTTGTTGGGGAATTAGCAAGCGGCAGACAGCGAGCGACTCCAGCTACAGCTACAGCTCCAGGCCCGAGACACCCGAGACCCTGGCTTCGTTATGATGGTGAGGCTGGGGGAGCATCATCAACGTCAGCTACTCCTCCTCAGCCACCTCCTCAGCCACCTCCTCCTGCTGCGGCCAATCGCCAATCCCTTTCTGCTTCTGCTAGCATCGCATGCACATTGAATTCCAATTGGGTTTGGCAGAGTGGCGCAAACTTAATTGTCAAGGTTCGTTAGTTCTTTTTCCTCTGCAGCTCTTCTGCTAATGTTCGTTTCTAATGGTCGGTTTGAGTTACGGCCATGCCACATCCGAGACTCTGCCAGAGATCGAGTCCCAGTCGGAGTCGCAGTCGCAGTCGACCAAGGCGGCGGCCAAGGAATTCTCAATATTTCCATTACTTTGTGGCCAGCGTCTGGGATTTGTTGCGTTTTTTAGCGGCATTTGAGCCCTCTGTCGCCTCTCTTTTGGCCAACTATTTAATTCACATTGGTGGAAACTCGATTGTGCTGCTGTTGCCCCACCAGCACCACCTGCCCCACTGAGCGCGGCCACAGAACGTTGCATTTCCTCCACACTTTGTTGTGCGCTACATGGGGGTATTTTGGGTTCTTGGGTGCTGTGGCTCCAAGTGGTTCCATAAAGAATGTCAACGGAGGATCAACACAAAGTAAGGGAATTATGATGTGGAGGGATCTCTGTTTTCAGGTTCTCTCCGCTTGAATTATGTTTGAAACTATGTTGTAACCAGACTGAAGACTTTATCCTTCATTACACAAATAGTTACTATCTTTAGGTAAAAATAAAAATCAGCTTTGTAATTAATTTTTATAAAAAAATAATGTTCAAAAAGTTTAGATTACAGCTGATGGAAATTTTGAAAATTAAAAACATATTTTCCGAACTCTTCTTGGCCAGCATTCTCTTAGAACTTCTTCTACAAACCTAGTACCTGTTCGAGGAGAATAAAAGCCGATATAAATAACAACTGTTACCCGAGATCTTAACTCTCCAATCTTCCGTTTTCCATCACTCCCATAGGGTGGTCTCCCCGACAAAAGCGCCACTTTCTTTGGTGCCTCCGCAGATTGATCTTGAACTCTCGGGCGGGTTTTCTTTGGGTCTTTTGTCTTACGCAAGCGAATTTCATTTGGTCTGGGTCTGGGAAAGCCATCGATTGTTCGCTCGGGGAGATCCATCCGAGGAGATCTATTAAGTGGCCACCTTGTAGAGCATTTCTCTGGACGGCTACGGCCCAGGCCATAAATTTCTGCACACACAGTTCGGTTTGGCTTAGTTTTATTCTTTTTCTCTCTTTTTTTTTTGAGTCTCAGTTTGTTTGTATTTATTTGTGTTTGTATCATTCTGTTTTATTTATTTTGTGAGTGAGCCCGACTTGGGTTGGGAATGCAGTTCGCTGCCGACGCCTGCGTCCGCGCCAGCGCCAGCGTCAGCGCCGGCATTCTCCACTTGACTTTCAGTTGAAATGCGTCCGATCAATGGCGATCGAGTTAGTTTTGTTAAGATCTCGTCCAGGCGAAGAGTTAAGTGCAGCCGGCCGGTGCCTGGGTAACTGAGGAACTGAACAGAGTATCGAAGAATCCGAGTATCTGAGTATCTAAGTATCTGAGTATCCGAGTATCCGAGTATTATCGAGTCTTCGTGTGCGTGTGTGTGCTAAGGATCCCAGGCGTACAAGCAGGATGCGAGTGTCGCTCTCGCTAACGGTTCTTCGGCGGCTCTCAAATCTCCCGCTTCGCGTCTACAACTTCTGGCGATTCTTCTGTCTTCTGGAAGTGTGCTAATGTGATAAGCCGCTTTAACCACAAAACAGCCTTTGGCTTGGAGTCAAGGCGGGCCAGCTGGGCCTTTCGGTATGTATCGAACACGAAGTCTGCGGTTTGTAAAGATACGATCAATCAAAGTTTTCGGACGGGGGCAGGCCCCAGGTGTATCTTTAAGAACCTTTTTTTCAATTTTCAGTGCGTTTTGGGGAAAGAAATTGATTTAGCAGCTGATATAGTAAATTGCAGTGATATTAAGGAATTAAAAATTTTATTTTTTGATGCCTTTAATGTCTAGATAAGTTCTTAAGCCAAATGCTTTACTATAACCCCTTTTTTTTTGCCCACACCTAAAGTGTAATAGCTCTTAACCTTGAGAGTGTTTTGAGTCCATTAAAGTTGCATAATTCCGGCTCTTTGGGGCATACGTAATTACAAGTGCCTAGCTTCCGTTCCAAGAGTCTTTCACCTTCGGCACTTGTGGGCTGCTTGGCTGCCGTCACTCACCTTAGTTCGCCTCTCCGCCCCCCTTCCGGCGACCCCGTGGCAGCGTTGATGTTCCTGCCATCCCAACGCCCGTCGTCGTCGTCCGGAGCACGCATATTTAAGGCCCGATATCAATCTTTCGCAGGAATGAGCAATGACACTTAATGGCATTTCGTGGCCAGAGCTCTTCCCGCTGGAAGCTCCAGCTAAGGCCTCGGGTTTATGGCCAACTTCCCCGTGCACTGTGCACTGCCTCAGCCTCTGCCACTGCCACTGCCTCTGTCTCTGCCTTGTTAAGTGTTAACGTTAAGTGCCTTGTTACTTAATTCGCCTCTCTTTTATCTCCTCGTGCATTTTGCCCGCTCTAATTCCATGTGTGTGTGCAGAGGAAAAGGAAAAAGACAACGAGAAACTCTGAAAAAGGAAGCAACAAAAATGCTTTTACTCGGAGATGATCTTGTTATACCCTTACAGAGGGTATATCTTAGCCTCAAGGTTCCTTCAAAATATTATTCAATTTGTCTAGCAAATTTAAATATTTAATTTTGTGGATTTATGGCAGAAATCATTCCAGATATGGGGATCTTAATATGGGAAGGAATCTGCAATAAATTCCTAATTACTTAATTACATAATTACTTTATGTAGTCTCTATCTGCATTTTATGTCAATATTTATATTTTTAAAGAAGAATTTAATAATAAATAGTAATAAGAATAATATTCAGTATTGTTATTGCCATACTTCAGTTAAATTATTAATTTATTAGAAGGATTTACCATATAGCTAAATTTATTTATTATTACAGATGTTCATGGTTTACCCTTATTTGTATATCTTTATTTCCCTTTAAGATATGAACATCTTTTATTCCCTTACTGGTTATCTAAAATTCTTTATCATAGCATTCTTAATATGTTAAAAAAATAAGAAAATATTATCTTAGAGTGTCTTAAGTCCTATCCTAATTTTTTGGGGTATTCCCCGCTTCGGTTTCCCTCAGCTAGACTCACTTTCTTGTCACTGGGAGAGTGGAGTGCCTGCGAGCAGATCTGAGCCATTATCACACGCAACATTAAGTGCAGCCATAATGTAAGCGAGCATTTTCTTTAATTTACAGTTAATTGAGTCTTATGGGGTAATTATGCAGGCAGCCGGATTCGCAGTTCCTCGGCACTCCACACTCCATACTCCTAATTGTGGCTCTGCCAAACCGGACTCACTCTCATCCTCCATCTCCATCTCGGGCACAAGTGTAAATCAATCAAAGTGCTTTAGTTTGGGCCTTAATTAAGGCTGGCGGGGTCATTAAGCCGCCATTCTCGCCTAGGTTGCGTGTGTGCCCGGCGGCGGCATCGGGTCCTCCAGATGGCACTTGTTGCGCCATATCCATTGCTTTGGTCTAACGGTCAGAGGCTCCACCATCCGCCATCCACCGTCCACCGTCCAGAATCCAGAAGAACCGCCAGCAGCAGCGGCGTAAACAAATTGCAATGATGCGATAAGCCAGGCACCACCACTGACAATAAACGAGTGGCCAATCAATCTCGGACAAGAACAGTGGAGCCTCCGATGGAGGGACGATTATCCCATAGGTAAACCTACTTGATCTCTGATCTAATCTATTTTGATGGAATCTAATGATAAGGTGGCTGCGCATCCTGTAATTTTCCGTAGGTCCGTAAGTTTGAGCACTCCAATTGAAACATTAGGTTCACGTGGCGAGTTTAACCTGTGCTTCGGGTGCAGTGCGTCGATATCGGCACCGCTGGGAGAAACTCCCAAGTACCTGGGACGTTACCTGGGCGTTGCATGGGGTAACCGCTGGCTTCCTTACCGCAGGCCCCTTTGGAGGTGCTGCTGCTGCTGCTGGTGTCTGACGGACCGTTAGCAGTCATTAGCAGTCGAATCAATTGACGACCCATATCCAGGTGGTGGTTAGTGGTTATGCTGGGCTAGGGTGGATCGTGGATCGCGGATCGTGATGTGGATATCGGTGGGTCTGCGGTGGCAGCAGATGAAGCCACTGGCACACAGGAAGTTCAAACCGATTGCGAGAGCCGGAGCCACATTGATTGGAGATTTTATATATGATTTGATTTGCCAACCGCTGATTTCTTCAGCTTCAACTTATAGTGAGTATACCTAAATATATATACAGGTAGGAAGTTGAGGTTGTATGGACCCTAGTTAGGTCCAATTACCATTCAAATAAGGACCCCGATTCGTGTTAATCTGTTCTATATTACCTACAGTTTATGGTGCCTTGATTTTATCTTCTTCACCCTTCTGGCGGATCTGGGCTTTGCTTTATACTTGGCTCTGTATATCATCTCCCAAATCGGACCACATCTTTCGTCAGCCATCCTGCGAGAGGGCTGACTCCCATCTCTGATTATCCAGGGTAATACCCACACAGAGCGAGAGCCACTTGGCACTTTGCTATCATTCCTTTCCGCACTCTCACTCCAAAGGGGCAATCTGGTAGCTCGTTTTGGTAGCCTGGCCCGGTCCAACTGCTGATTATCTCTGGAACTGGAGGAGCACTCAAAATGTTTGTCCAGGACGGAGGCGGGGGGCAATGATTTGGCGAACGAATTGAGCTGGAAGGAAATTGCGTGCAATAAAAGATAGATATGTTTGGGGCCTCCGACTATCAGCCGTTGATCATCTGAGGAAGCAGAGAGCTTCATATGGCGTATAAATATTGGCATACGCTCTGCTTATCTTGGTCAATTTATGGCCACGTTCCTAGGTTCTCTCCCTTATGGGCCAGAAGGTGATGGCCTTTAAGAACTGCATGGTTTGTTTAATAGGAACATTAAACTTCTGCCTAAATACCCTAGTTTTCTCTTAATATCCTAATAAATATTATTAACTCACGATCTGTGAACAACCTGAGCGTTTAAGCCTTGATCTCTGACCATTTCGATCTCTAGATATAATTTGTTAACTCAATCGCACAATAAGCTCTTTTTCTACTTCTGCTTAGTACTCGGTATCCATGGTCTCGATGCCACACGATGGCTTCTTTCTTGTTTGGCTCTCCGTGCTGCCAAATGACTCAATAGTCGTTGCTGGTGGAACTAGTTCTGCTGCACGCACTCGTCACGAATCTAATGTAATTCTCAATTACGAAACGAGTTATGCCACAAATTAAGCGGCGGCGATGGCCAACGAAGAGAGAGAGAGAGAAAGACCGAGTGCCGCCTGGTTAACTGCACTTTGTGGCCAAAAGTCCATGCTAACAAGCTCGAAACCCAAACCCAAACCGAGCCAGAAAAGGGCGTCAACACTGGGGCGCCACCCCAAATTAGGAGCACCTGCTGACCACGGCTGGGGAGTGGGGAGTGCAGAGCGGGGAGTGGGCTCCAGACAAAGGTGTTTCGCTGTTATTAATTAACAACAATTCGATTTGTGGCCACACTTTGAGGCACGGTCCAAGCGGGCACTCCTAGGAGATCGCCGGCCAGGCCATATGCAACTGGTCCAAGACGGGAGTGGGACTGGGACTCGGACTGGGACTGGACTTGGTCGTGGTCTTGGCCTGGCCTGTGGTCAACCGATCTGCGAACAGCGAACGCCGCTCTGCCGCGCTGGAAACACGTTTGCGCGGAACAAGTTCAGCCGATCTGCAGCAGTCCATGGAGCAGCAACATGTCTCCAGACCCGTTCCCGTTCCACCCTTTGTGCTTGCCACCACCACTCCGCTCTACTCCACTCCTAGCTCCGTGCTCCCAAGCTGGCCACGACGAGGAAGCATCCGTTAAATTGCGCTGTGGGCCATTGTCCAACTTAGCCCGCTTAGCATTGGGTCAACCGCGAGTGGTTTCGCTGTGAAATGGGACCACGCATGGGCCTAAGAACAGACGAAGAGCCACCAGGGTCTATGGTGGAGTGGAACCCATCCTAAATCTGAGTCTGTCTCTGGCTTATTTGAATAAAGGTGTTTGCGGTGCCTCCACCACGCCGCTGATGGCCGTTGTTAAGAGGCTCTCATGACAGGTGTCTCTTCAGATCTCGGAACCGTTTTGTGTCCCAGCGCGGTTGTGACTGCCATTGGGAGTCTCCCCTCGCCGAAAGAGGAGCCAGGGACAGGAAGGCACCTCTCTCGGCGGGTTTGTTTTATTATTTTGCCCGTTGCCTTTGGCCAAATTGCCAGGCTAATAAAAATAGATGCCGGTCCCGGCAGCAAATGAAGTTGTACCCATCGCCAAGTTACTTTGTTCACGTTTTGTTTCAGCGAAAGCTGATTTCGAAGGGAGAGTGCCTTTTGGGGATCAATTTTATTTATCTTTCTAAGCGGAAAAAATATCTAAGCTTCTTGACTTACCTTATATGAAACATAATATTTGGAGAGACCTTTTAACAGTTCAATCTGAGATCTAGTTAAGTAGAATAAATATCCGAAAAATGCCAAACAGGAAGCGGCCAATCAGCTTTTCCGTGAGGCATTCGCTGGATGACCAAACCCGGCCGGCCAGGCCCAGCTCCATTTGGACAATGGAACCACTGGCGAGTGTTGAATTTCACCCGGCTAATTGCCCGGCTGGCGGCGTGTTGAATGATGGCACCAACAAGGATTTGCTGCCATAAATTCATACCTGTGTTTATGGCCCGGGATGCGAACGGAGCTGGAGGCGCCTCCGGGGCCCCAGAGAGTTCAGGAGTTGGCTCTCTTAATGGGCTGAAAGGCTGTAAACTTGCATACGGCTGCCACTTAATTTGGAATAATGGCCTTGCATCGGGCATCGGATGGGGTTCCTCCACACACCAGAGAGCAGCGATCAGCGGATGCTGGTAGCGATGGGAATTGGATTTGGGTGAGCTATCGCCTGGGATCTTTCCTCTTTGACCATAAATTCTGCAAATTCAAAGCGCGAAGGAATGCCACTGGCCAATTATTAGAGAATGTCAGCTTGTCGCTGATATCTTGGCCATGTTTGTATTGACGATCTCAACTCTGGCTTCCAGCGCGGGCCAGAGAGAGAGAACGCTCCACTTATCGCTGCCTCATATCTAATATAGACAAGCAAACAGGTTCCCCAGTTGCAGTTCAATCACGTCCGTCTCCAGTTCGCCAGATCGCCAGTCTCAAGTTCCCAGCAGTGGCAGAGCCAGAGTTAGCGTCAGCAACCCAGCATCCCAGCATCCCAGCATCCCAAGATCCCAGTTGGACTCTCTTCTGTTTCTTTTTTAATTGCTGCACTGCATCTGCTGGTCGGCTCGTTGCCGGGCAAAACGTTTGACAAATGCCAATGCCAACAATTACACGAGCAGCGATATCTCATGGATGCAACTGTGATTTGAACTCATTACGCCTGCCCCGCCGCCAGCCCATCATCATCATCATCATCATCATCATCACTAGCATCGTTATGAGATGGCAATGAAGATGTAGGACTCCATCTCCCTGCTGCCTCTGCATCCGACTCACCACTGCTGACCTTGTGCCACTTGATGCAGCTGGCCGCGACCCAGACACAAGTGAAACCAAAATCCCTATTCAAATGGCTCCCTCCATAAAACCACCTTGCTGGGTTGCCCCTCCCGGCCCCCTTGGAGTGGTGGCATGGCCCGAACCTGAACTTGAAGTGCGGAACCAGATGCATGTAGTAACGGTCCTGCGGCAGATGCCGCGTCTGCCTCGTGAGAAATCAAACTGTAAAGTGCGACGCGGTCTCTGACTCTATCTCGAGTCCACTCTGGCTCCAGCCATAGCCTCGGCTCCAGCTTCAGCTCTAGCTCCATCTGCAGCTCCAAACAGGTTGCAGTGGTCGTATACCATTTTCGGTTTGTTGCGCTTCCTCACACATGCATCTCGCTGCAGCCTCCGATGACGAGCTGGCAGAGGAGAGTGGACTGCGAAGCGGGAGGAGGTGGCTGTTCCTTGTGCCTGGCATTAGCCCAAAACCAATTGCACAATTTGTTACAGCTTTTGACGGTTGCTGCCCCCTTGCCCCGTGACACCTTGCATCTGGCCTTCAGCCGGGAGCTGCAACTGCAACCGATTCCGACTGCTGGGCCACGCCCTATACTCCCATCCCTGCCTAGGCCTGCTCCGATTGTGTTGTGTCACCTTTGGGCTCAGTGGGTGTTGTTGTGGCTGCTCTTTGTGACACACGGAATGTGGTTTTTGAGGCAAGGAAACTCAAAGGAGGAGGAACATATCAAGGAAGTTATTTTAGAGATTCTCTGCAGTCAAATTTCGAGAAAAGTCATTCTTAAATCAATTTGTAAATATTTAAAATTATTAAAGAAAGCTAAAGAATCAACAAAACCTTCCTTAAAACCCCTTCGAACTGCTTGAAACTTTCCAGAACAGATATATCTTTGGCATTTAATTGCCTGAGGAATTTCTCACAAGATGTGCAACCTTCAATCAACTCGTATCACGAATCTGAGTGCGCTGATAGGCAAGGTAGCTTCTTCTCTGAAAACGGATGTCTGGCCAGCTTCTTCGTTTAAGTGTTTCTAATTACCTCTAATAGAAATTAAATATGTAAAATTAAGGGGCCTACGCTGTCGGGCTATCTGATCGCCTGTACAACTGTCGCTCCTGGTCGTGGTCTCCACTGTTAGATGGCTTTGCCATTAGAGACACAGGCACACTTACAGGCAATGCCTGCCCAGGCATCCCTTCGTTGGCTGTTAACTTTCAATCAGCTCTATCATCAGTCATCAGAGGCAGCTCCTCCGCGCCAAGACTGGGCGTGGATCCAATTGGAGCGACTCCTTGGTGCTGGGCTCGGAATCGGGATTGGGCTTCACACCTTTCGCGATGGACACCACAACACACACCTGTAATTTTCAGCAGCGACCAAGACGAAGACAATTTGTAGGACCCTCTGGGGCCGGGCCAGCTGATTCGGGCAAACTGATTGCGATTTCTAACTGCAACACACGCTGCAATAATTTCGTAATTTCTCACTCACTTAATTTAGCACAATTAATCTCAATTTCAGCTGTCAACCGCGCTTGGAACCTGGCAGCAGCTCGGCTCTCGGGTCCCGACTTCAGCCAGCGCTCCAGTTCAGGTTGAGTCGCAGTCGGAGTCGGAGTTGGACTCCAAAGGGGATCCGCATCCGCACGCATCACGTGGAGGGGCAGTGGGAAGAGTCCCCCATAAATATTGGACTGCCGTTAGAAATTCATGTGTAATTTGTCAACTGAAATTAATCTGCGTCCAACTTTGTTGGGTCTCCGTAGGTGCCGGTGCCTGAGCTGGTGCTTGAGCTCTGCCTCTGGCTCTGGATCTGGGGTGTTGGGTGATTTGTTTGAGGCTCTGTCCGGTCTGACACCCAAATTGAAACGCATGCCAAAGCGCTGACTACCGCCGCCATGACCTGGCTTTAATCTGCCCCATCCATCTGCTCTAACCAGGTCTCAGCAACACTCCTCCGCCTTCGACTTTGTTCCTCCTCCTAATTCCCATTCCCATCGGTGCTTGGCCCTGGCATTGTTTATTATATCATCATAACGCCAACTGTTAACTGACTGTGACCGTCTGCCTATGACTAAGAGTTCACCACCGGGGGAGTCACTGCCCCTGCCGGGCGATACTCTGGCAGCTCTGGCTGGCATGGGGGCCCATAAAGAGGGGTTGTGTTATCAAAACTAGAACAACTTGAAATGTAATTAATAGACTTTGCTCTTGGGAATTAATCATGGGTTGGCGAGAGCAGAAAGTAATGTAAACTTTATGGAAATATTAGAAAAGGAAATGGGAAATATTTAAAAGATATTTCAAACCTCAAAAGCAAGTTGGAAATAAAAATAATGGCATTAATAACCATTTATATTGTTTCTTATACTTATAATAAATCCTACCTTATTATATGTTATTCCATGTTCTCATTTCTAATTATTTAAAGTTAATACCTTCTCATTTTTTAAGTAAGAGCATATAATCTTCGGTTTAATCCGCATTTCCAGCTGCGGCTTCCTGTTTGTCATTCCCATTCGGATGCTTATTCGCTCGCATTGCCACACATTTTGGGCCTTTTGTGTTCTTTTGGCCATTAGACAATGTTTAGGGTTACATTTGTGAGTGCTTTTAATTTAATTTGCCTCCAGAGTTCGCTGCCATTTTATTGTTGCTGCTGCCACTTGGCTTTTCTTCCTATATTTTTTTTTTCGCCACATTTTGCGGTTTTGGGTTTATGTTTTCAACATTTCTCTGCTGCGGTTTAACAAATTTTCTGGAGATGTTTGCCGGGACTACTGGCCTGGGTCTTGTCTTGGTCTTGGTCTTGGTCTTGGTCTTGTCTCTCCATACAGGTTATTTTCTTGCTTCTCTTGGGCTGCCGTACACTTGCTTAGATATAGATATGGTCTTGAAACGTTAGCAAACTCGCACACACACTCAGGCACACACACACTCAGGAGGGGGGTCGATGGCTAGGTGGGTTCGTTTCGTTTCGTTTCCACCGAGGCAGAGGCAGAGGGAGAGACTGAGGCAGCTCCCAGCTTTAGCTCTAGTCCCGGCTCCATCCCATGTCCATCTCTATTCCGTCCACATTTATGGCAGTTGGCAGCCAGAGCCAGAGAGCTAGAGCCGCAGCCGCAGCCGCAGCAAGGTGTTATTTTCATTTCTAGGTTACTGACCCATGTCACATGTGTGTGCGGAAAATTCAATATTGCTGTGAAAAATACTTACACAACTATTAAATAAAGACATGGCCAAGACGGAGACGCAGACGGAGACGGAGTGCCCAGCTGCCTGGCTTGTAGTTAATAATTACGCTCATTTCATGCATGCAATGTTTGGATTCTCGGGAATCGACCGCCCACCATGTCCCTCCCTTTGCCGCCCTACTGCATCCATCGCTTCAGCTCGTCTCTGGTGGATTTTCCAGCTGGCAATGAAAGAAAGAAAAATTCTTCGACAGCTGCCGTTGGCAGTTCTTGGTTTTGGCTTAATTAATTACCGCATTCCATTGACTTTTAGCCAACAAAGTGGTTTTAGAGCCATTGGCTCTCGCTTTTCGCTCGGCTTGGTCGCGTCGCCCCAAACGAAAGACTTAAGGCACAAACTCGCCTCGCTTTCCACTTCCTACTCGATAATCGATTGAGTTCGTACATGTCATTTGCAGCGCTTTTGTGGCATTGTTGACAGCACAAAACGATTCCAAATGAAAATGACATGATGTGCACGCCAAGATCGGGCTTAACCAGAGCAGACGACGGCTATCGGCTATCCGACTATTGAGCTATTGACTGCGTATAAGTCCGACTCCGACGGAGGCCTCATTGGCATGACAAATTGCGACCCATTAATCTTGACACGGACTTTCACTTTGCCCCAGCCCAGGCCCAGGCCAAGGCCCATGCTAAGGCCCAGAGCCCGTAGTTCACACACGGCTGGCAGAGATCTTCCCCAATGGGTTTATGCTAAGCAAATGTCAATCAGAGAAGCGTTGACAGGATGCTAAAAGCTAGGGCCTACACTGGAAATTTAGAAACTATAAATACATCAGTTAAGAAGGATTTAATTTGGTCCTTCTGAGAAGTGTTCTTAACCTTTTATAGATTTTAATTTTATTTTTTTATATATAGCTATATTTAATGTCCTATGAAAAGTCCTATATCTTTCCCATCTTTGAAATATTATTAAACATATTATATACATATATTTAAAACTTAACTAAATATGTACTAGGTTTAAGCCTTCTTGAAATCCAAGTTTGTAACTATTTTAAACTAATTTCCCGCCAACTATTTCTTCGAATGTAACGCCTTACTTAAAATTTACAATGTTTCTCTGGGAGCCAGCATAATTGGCAAATATATTGGCAGCATTTTGTAGCCAACTCCGGCCATTGTGTTACCCATTTAAATTAACGATTCGAGATTTGATTCACGTGTAAACGATTAATCAAGTTTCAAGCGGTGAGTCCGACTCCAACTGGCTGTGCCCCGGCCCGGCCTCCTGCCCCATGCCACTTCTGCCTCTCCATCTCCAACTCCAACTCCAACTTCGTTTCCGTCTTCATCTCCATCGCCACATCTTGGCCAGCAGCCGCAGAGAGTGCCACTTGCTGCGTTGGGTTACCCAGCCGCGGGGTTGAGGAGCTGGCTAAATGGGTCAGTAAGGTGGAATTCGATTTTCGGCTTACATCGAACGCTTAGAGCCAAATTAAATATTGATAAAAAAAAGATGTCATGGGGAGTTTTTATGGCAGAATTGAGATATTTTAGTTTCGGGCTAAATTGGCAGACCCATAACAGTTGGAGTTATTAAAATGGAAAAAGAGGTGGCTCAAAGAGAGGGAAAGAGCGTATAAAAAGTGGCTTATAAAACCAGAAAAACTGACTATTTAGCTTTTAATTTACTGCGATTAGTTCTACATAACTTTAAAAATAAAATTCTTTAAATTTAACTCTAAGAATCCAATAAAATTCTTTAGATTTAACTCTTAAGAATTTTATTTTTAAAGTTATGTAGAACTAATCGCCGTAAATTAAAAACTAAATAGTTTTTTAGTATTTTTAGTTTTTTTTTATTTCTGGTTCTTCAGAAAATATCCCTTCAATTACAATCTTTTATTTACGCCAATCTCCAATGTTCACTTAATGTGTTTAAAGACAACTTCATTCGCAACTGATTTATGATCGTTTAGCGACGACAGTGCTAAATGATCTTGGCTAAATTGATGTCTGAGTAATTCAGTAGTAAGATCCCAGCAATCGGCATGGATCCACAAACCTCGGTCCCCCCAATCCCCGTGATCCGATCAGTGTTGAGTATTCTGTCATTGAACTGCTCTGCTGTGCAGGAATCCACTCGCAGATCCATTTATCAGCGCGCAGTCAGGCATGAATGAATGTTCCCCGACTTTTCGCCATGATCAGCGATCGAGAACCCGGCACAACGTTCGTTGAACTGCACTAAACCGATCGCTAGGCCATTTACACTGTTCGAGTGTTAATTTTTCAAGCCGGTTGGTTAGCTCTGGCAGATTACCGGCAATTTGAGTTGAATTTGATAGGAGCCGAGGGATAGCATCATGCAAATCACCTGGGTTCGCCGTAATCCGAGGTGATCAGGGATCTCGCGCTTGGAACATAAACATCAGCCTCGGCCAGATAAGTGATTACTAATTACCCATGTTCTTGATCGACTGAACATGAATAATGTTCGAGAGATCATTGATTTGCTGTGACACTACGATATATAGTTTATAACCTAACGGAGCATTATTGAATATATTGATTTATAACAAGAGTAAATCGATAATCGTGGCCATAAAGGAAGTGGCGAAATAACTGGCTCTTCTTCAGCTCTAAATTCCGATTAATACGGTAAATAATATATTATTTAACGGATTAATACCTAATAAAGTCGATTAAACCAATTAAATTGTATTTAACCTTTTAGGCTATAAAGGAATAATCTCCAACTCCAGTTCCGCATTTCCCCAAAGGAAGTGCCAAAATAACGTGCTCTTCTACAGCTCTAAATTCCGATTAATACTTAAAATAGTTTCTTATTTAACGGATTAATACCTAATAAAATCGAAACAAAGTCAGGCTATAAATTAAGTGATCTTTAGCTTCAGTTTCGAATTTTATGCTGCGTTCTTTGGAACACTCATAAAAACTTAATTGATTACTAACCGCATCATATGGCTTTAACGCGCTTTACCCAATCATTTCCCTCAGCTTCGACTCCGATTTCAGCATCCTCGCGTGAAACCGAACTGAATCATTCCCTGTCGACGGGAACAACAATAGGCTGCACTCAGTGTTATATAACCGCTACACTGATAACTCATAAAAAAGTCCCAATAAATGAGAGTCGAAAAATCTTTAACACTGACCCACTTTCAAAAGTCGGTGAGTCAATAAAGAAACCGCACGCGGCGACCAAAATAAAAATACAAAAAAATAAAAGATATTCGCGCTAATACGCAGATTAAATAATCGCCCCAACGGTCATGAATCACCCGCCGCACGCGGGATGGGGGTGTTTCTTTGGAGGAGTGACAATGTCTGGGAATGGCCGGAAAAGTGCTGGCCGGCGGGCGAAAAGCGTTCGGCGGGCCAACAATTTATGGCCAAGTGTGTGCGGCTATTTGTTTGCCAGCCAGCCTGGGGGGTCGAGGTCGCCGTCGTCGTCGTCGTCGGGCCATAAACATTTGTGCACTTATCAATTTGTGAGCGGGCGCGTTTGCGTTCGCAATCAGCTGTTCAAACGAAAGACTTAAGGCACAAACTTGTCCGTCATAAATCTCTCTTCGGCCTCAGCTCTCTCTCTTCCACTGCTCTTTGCTTTAGCTTTATTTCTCTTTCTCTCCAGCGAAGACACCTGGCGCAGTTTTATGCGCTGGCTAAGGCTTTGCCGGCCGCAGTTTGGCTTTGACAGCGCTCGAGTGCGGTTCAGATCGGTTTCCGACTCGGATTCGGTTTCGATTTCGATTTCGCGCTTCGCCCAGCTCCATTCTTGGTCCACGGATAAGATAAACCATAAAAACCCAGAAGAAATTCAGAAAAGGTGCCTAATTTTTTAAAAGACATGGTGTATGCCCCCGGCTAGAAACCTAACGAAAAAGTTTAAGCAACAAACAAAAAAAAGAAGAAGTAGTAGTAGTAACCGAAACCGAAACCCCTAGACATTTCAATCAATCAAAAAGACGCAAAACCTAATCGAAATTGTTAATCGAAAATTACACAAAATGGAAGAAACTGTTAAGACACAAAAGAGCCAAGAGCCATGAGCATGAGAAGCCCCGTCAAAAGTGAGAGTTTTCCACGCCCGTGCCGCGGCTGTGCGGAGTGTGTGGTGTGCGGTGTGTGTGTGCCCCGTGTTTGGAGCAATTTTGCCGTAGTTTCTTCATCTCGAGCTGCCTCTTCTCGATGGCTAAACAAACTTGCGACTCAATCACGACTAATTGCGCATGCGAGGCCGCTTTGTGCGTATTTAAAGCGCCGACTGGCCCCTGCCTCGCACCACATATATTACAAAACCGGAGCTCGGCCAGCTCCTTAATATGCGTGTCACGTTGTCGGCCATCAAGTTCAAATTGCATTCGCTGTCAACGCATTGCAGCAGCAGAAGCAGCCGTTGCCACTGAGGCAGCTCTTCTGCTTGCGGCGGCACGCGTTGAAATTTTGAAATTAACACCCAGAGGGGCGACAGGGGGACAGGTGCAACTGGAGCACTCTGGCTGCTAATTAAGAAATAAAGAGTTATCAGCTGGTAACTCCTGCTCCTGCTCCTGCTGCCGAGACTGACAGCAGGATAACAGGCGAATGACCCCTGGGCCGCCAGTCGATGGCTTTTTGGCAGGCGACATGAGCACTAATTAGTCGCTGCAAATGCTAAATGCAATCGCAGCTCGGCTCGCCGCCACTTGTTGTTGAGCAGCGCACAAAAAACCCACAAAAAAACTAAAAACAAAAACTAAAAAAAAACGAAGGAACAGCGAAAAACGCTTTGACTTCAGCTGCAAATGCAAAGTGAGTTAATGCCGCGCCAGCCAGTTTTTCCTGCTCCCGACACTGTCAAATGCCAACTTTTGCGGGCTGGGCGACTTGCGACTCGCGAGTTGCTCGTGGGGCATTTAGCTGCCAAGCTAATGCACTCACTCACAGATACTCACACACACACTCGGAGCCACGCCGGACAGGGATCTAATACAAGTGCAGTTAATTAATTTCTTTGTTGTTCTCTACGGTAAATCATGCCGTGTGTGCTGCTCCGGTGTTGGTGTCGGCTCTTTGCCTGAATTTTCGCACACACAGAACGATAGGCACTCGGGGAAAATTGGGAAAATTCCGGAAATATATTCGAGTTGTTCAGCCTTAAAATCTAAGTGAAATTGAACAAGTGTCAGCTTAAGAAAAGTGATTTAAAGGAGTTTTTCGAGTTGCTATAAGTGCTCTTAAAGATTTTTTTCACAAGGCCTTTGATTCGATTTAATTATAAATTATTTTAAATATTTCTAGCTCTTGTTATTATTATTAAATCTCAGGCTTGTTCAAGGCAAAATGCATGTGTGCGTTAGCAACATATTCCTCTTTGTTGTGAAAAATGAAGATTTAAACGGACAAAAATTCTTAACGGATTATGCATCTTATAAAAATATATAAAAATTATAAAAATCGCAGGATGTTCTAAATTTGTTTGGTGAAATTTTGTTAAAGAGTTTATTTGAAATAAGAAAATTATGTACAAGATTTTTCTATGAAGTATTTTAAAAGATTTTACTGATATTTGGAATATGTTTAAGCAAGACGATGTAATTATTTTAGCACAACATTTTTCTTCCTCAAAGTTTATATCTTTATTTTATTTATAAACCTTTCAACGAAATAGAAATTCCGTTTCAAAGTATTTTTTCCGTTATTTTTCCATGTGCATTGATGGCATAAGAACTGAGATCAGAACTCTGCCCACTTCCCACTGTTTATTGAGGAGTTTTCCACCGGCTGAGCTGTGCTGAGCTGAGCTGGTGCCGCGAATTTTCCGCCAGGGCCTCCGCTGCCACGTCTTTGACTTTGTCTTTTGTTGCAGCTACTTGAACTGCATTTGCATATAAATTAGTTTTGATAGCGCTCCATGGGTCCCCAGCAGCCGAGGCAGCAGCAGTTTGATGTTTGTTCTTCGAATGCGTTGCGAAAAATCAACTTGCAACGTGCAACGTGCAACTTGTGGCTGCAACTGGCTAACGGTATTCATTAAGTGAAGTACAGCCAGAGTGGATGAAGGTAAATGGGAAGAAATCAAGCGATAAGTCGGCAATAAAAATTGGCAGCACTTTGGCACAATTAAGGCAAGGGGCTGGCAACAAAAGACCTGGCCTAGCCCGGCCTGGCCTGGCCAGCAGCTAACTGGCCAACTGGCTCCTAGTCGCTGTCCCAGGCTCTGGCTCTGCACCAGTTAATTGTTGGCCGTTGACAACTTCCACTCGTCGTCGTCGTCGTCGTCGTGCCACAAGGAAGCATACCATTAGGCCGCAAAGAAGTGCAAATTCACATTTAATGAGCCACTGGCAGTGGGGCGGGGAGGGGAGGCAGGTGAAAGGGGGCAGGAAGCTGCGGTCTGAGGCATCTGAAAGTGATTCTTGCGGTGCCACGTCCATACAGCCATCCAGCCATCCAGCCTTCGTAGCGGTCGCTAATGCCCCTGCCACAGGGAAAAGATAAACAAAGGAAATAAGTGGTAAATTGCAAAATTATTAGCATGAAGAAAATTAATAATGTACAAATTATTTATTTATTGAAAAAAGGTACGGGAGGGTTTTTTTTACAGTTTGATTTTTCTAATAAAAAAAGTTTCACATTTATTAGAAATTAAACTATGCTTTAAAGTTCTTTCTTTCCCTCTAGATTTTACTAAGCCAAGTCTAATTTTTTTCCAAATTAGTACCTCTAAAAAAGACTATTTTCCTATTTAGCTTAAGGTAATACTTTTTCTTCTCTTGAAATTTGCCTAAGAATGTTGAATAATTATCGAGAGGCTTGACTCGTCTCTTGTTTTATTGCCTCTAACTTTTTCTCAAGTCAATCAAGTTGGCGTTTAATGCACATTTGTCAGATTTATTGCCCCAAGTGGGAGAAACCTCAATTTGTTAGGCCAATTACTGACGGCCTGCTAATGTTCCTCCTCTCACCCAGTTAAGCATCTTTAAATTTAAAGACCGTCCGGCCCGTGGAGGCAGTAGTTCCCTCCCCCGGAATTGTCACTTTCGAATCGCGGAGATTCGAAATTATAAACACGAAACATTAATTCGTAAATTCGTTAAATCGTCGTCGCTTTCAACTGTCACTTTTGAGTGGTCCGTGGTTGTGGCTGTGAAATGCAATTTCCATTTCCATAACGCTTCATAACTCGAGATAGCCATCAATTTTGGCTTGTTTTTGCCTGGGTCTGGGCCTGGGCCAACCTGTGTGGACTCCCCTGATATACATCAATTTTTGGCCAAATCGGTGGCGGCTACCAGCGGATCGAATGCAAATAGGGCTAGAGCGCTTGGCCTAATCACACGGCTGAGACTGGGACTGGGACTGGGACTGGGTCGGGGGCTTTTTGCATAAATTTTCGATTGAAGAGTGAAGCCGAAAATCGGCGCTGGGCAGGCATGTGATTTCTAATTCGATCGTTGGCCCATTTCCATTAACAGCTCTACTTCTGTTTCTCTGTTTTGCAGCCCACGAACGCCCACGTCTGCGCGAGGTGGTGAGAAAATAAAAAGAAATCAACCCAAACAACAAAAGTGAAAAACAATAAAGGCCGAGGCCGAGGAAAATCGCGGTGCAATAAAAACAAAAGCAACTAAATCACAGGCCAAATAAATATTTTCAGTTCGAGCCGCAGCAATAAACAGAAAACAAATAAAGCTCCAGCCGAAGTCGAGAAGAAAAGGTCCCATCCTCGATTAATTAAGAGTGCTGCTTTCGTTGCATTTATTGCCTCGCATCGAAAACAAAAAAACAAAACAAAAACTGGCTCACAAATACTCACAAAAGCTTTTACGGCATCAGTGCAGTGAAATGCAAATCAATTAAACGCAATAATATTATTATAAAAGAAAAGAAAACAAAATACAAGAAATACCAAAAGCCAAAAACCCGAAAACGAAAAGAAATGTTTCTTACAATTTGATTTTGCCATTAGTTGAGGATTTAATGTGTTTTATTAACCATGAAAACTATGGAAAGTCCGTGAAAAATAATTAACAAAAAATTCCTGCAGCGGTGTGCGTGCAAATAGTTTATAATTGAAAAATCATTAATCGAAAAAATACGGCCAAGTGACCAAGATGGCATTGAGTGAAAATCAAAGTTAATAATCCATCCAAAGTGCGCCGTTCTAAATAGTTAATGAAACATCCAACAGACTCTTTAATCCAGCCAGAAGTCTCTAACGATTTACGCCAGATAGCACAACAGAAACAGAACTGAAAGTCTAGAGTAAGTCTATCCCATATATTCATTTTACTGCCCAAGCTTTCACCTAGCGTCCAAAGTTTACGATGATCCAGCTGACCTGCAACTACCACGTATATTATTAAAAAATCTTAAAAAATGAGTGAAGACATGTCGATAGCTGGATTAATGGCGAAGATCGCCTCCCAAATGATTCTATTTACGGTTCTCATCCCGGCCTAATATTTTAATGATCGGTTTGGGGCTTAATTGGGGATTCGCCCGTTAGGTGCCTAATTTAGGGAGACCCCAAGAAACTCCTGGCTATACTTATTTACAGCGAAATTAACATCAACATTTGTTTTATAATCTGGCACCTGTGGGTAATAATTTCCTCGACTAATTTGATGGCCGGGCTCAATTTGCTCAGCCATTCTAATTTCGCAATAGTTGCCACATCCAAATCTTGTCCATAAATCGGAGGAACCAGAGACTATTAGCCGGCGAGTAGTGTGGTTATAAAAGTGGCAGCTCCGTCTGAGGTTGTGTCAACTGCGTTTCTGTCGTTTTATTAGCGAAAGTCATCGAGCAGAATAATTGTTGTTCCCCCAATTCCTACGGTATTCCAACATAGCCATCCTATATATATGCATGTATATATAGTGCCAGTACCAATACCATTCCGCTCAGGCGGCAATCAAAGCGCGCGCTCATAAAGCGCAATTCACTTGCGCGTAAAACAAAATTTGTCCTCTTACTCTTAACCAATTTCGGTGGCTCCGTCTCTGGGCCTTTTGGCTTGGCAGCCAGCAAACTGTGACCACGGCGCGGCGGCTGCTTCCAGCCAAGTTATATAATTTACCGAAGCCCATTATTCCATTTGTACAACTTCAGGCGCAAAATTATTTAAATGCGTCAAAAGTTTCTGTCGTGGCTCTGGGAAATTGTGAAATTATATCTGCGCGATAGTTTAATTTCTGATTATTACGGCGATTGGGAAAGACCTTGGCTCCTCGGCCAGTTATACAATAAAAGTGCAGTGGCCTTAGGCCGCAGTTTGGCTAAATTGGTAGTCTTCATTGGGCTTCTGGCTCGAGAAAAAACATAAGATACGATATAGAGTGCAGTTAGTGTGCATAAATGTATTTAGATTTTATTGTATTAATAAAATAATAGGTGGTTCTTTAACTATAGCAAATAAATGACTCTGTTATTATTATTAAAGAACTTGTAAATATTTTCCCAGCCTATAATTGATGGTTCCCCTGGTTTTAATTTCCATAATTCATGCCTGATGCATTTCAGAACGTAACGTATATGAGGCAATCCCTGTCCCTACCGCCCTTGAGCCTAAATGATTAATGCATTATTCAAGAGTTGACACAGAAGTTCCCAGGCCAACAATGACAGTGAGTTGTATAAGTTTTCCGTGACATAAACGGGGTCAAGTGGAGTAACTTGATTCCTGAAAACAGCCTGGGACGGGACTCCATTATTAGTCGAAATTTAGATGTCATTCACGGTCAATCAATAAATGAGAACAATGCGAAGATCTGAGCTCTATATAAACATAATATGCATAAGAGTTTGCCCCCGATTACTGGCCATTAGACTGATTTTATGACATCAACACAGATTTAACATTTACAGCTACAAGCCGCAATTAAAGTCTAGACGGCGAATGCAATCGTCGAATTAGAGGCTGAGGGGCGAGTGAATGAATGCATGAATGAGTGAATGAATGAATGAATTAACAAACGGAACGGTCTGTGATTATGAATGGCAAACATCCAGCGGCAGATATGTAATTATTTTTGCATTAATTGCGGACACACAGAGCCATTAACATTAACACTCTTGACACTCTTCGCCGGTCCGCCGATCGCAGATCTAGTTTAAATGAGTCTCTGGAGGTGTGAATCGGTCCAATTGATGTGGGCTGATGTGGATGAGACTCTGGCACTCCTTGAGAGCGTGAAAAAACCCTTCGGGCAACCCATTCGCCACCATTCTATTTCGCCACTTTTCTTTTCTTTTCCAACTTTCTGCTCGGCTCATCTGCCTGGGGAGGCACTCGAGTTGTCAGCGCAAAAAGAGAGACAAGTGAATGCTGATTGACCCACTGGATATGGGAAAGGGTCTACACGGTAACCAAATAATGGCTATTTCTAAAGGAAATCTACTAGATAATATTTTATTTATGCTAAAAATATGTGTAGGAAATTAGAATATTGAATTAAGTGAAAGCAAAAGCCTTCAGCTATCAGTTTCTATTAGAACTTAGGAAAATATCAATAAATTCCTCATAATAACTTTATAAATTCCTAAGTAAACTACGAAATTGGCCAATAATTCTCCTAAATTCACAAACTGATTATTTATTTAACCCTTCTTCTGGGTAATTTTCTCCCAGTGCTCAGATGGCCAACTCCGCTCCGGGGCGTGCTCCAAGTGACGCGACTGGGCAACGTGCATTTCATGCAAATTAACGATAAGACCCAGCCTATCCGATCCCTTCGACTGCCATCATTAGGGACACACTTACTGTACTCCGAGCTCTTTTCACTTTCAATCTGTCAAATTGTCACATACCGAGCGCTGAGCTGAGCTGAGCCGAGCTGAACTAAAATGTGATTGCAATGGCACGACTTCGGCTCGAATTCGAATTCGCTTGGTATTTATTTCTCCTCGCCGAAAGTGTTACGAGGAGAGACTGTTACTTTTCAACTCCGATCGGGGCCCTCATTTGCGGCCAATTCGGATCGTTACGGTTACGCACGTGTTGCGGTAACTTCCTCAAGGGACTTGGACTATGATCGTGCCCGAAATGGGGTCTTTCAATTTACCAATCCGCCGCAGACGCAGACGCAGCCGCCACAGCGACCGTTATGAAATCGAAAATGAAGCTATTTAGAATAGAGCTAGAGCTGCTGGGGGGAGAAAAGCTGAATCAAAGTGGAAATGAAAACCAAAATTAATTATGCCGCAGAGTGGAAAATAAATTACGAGAAGTCACTTTAGAACAGCCCGACCTCAAAAGCTGCAGCGTCATGCGGCTTGAGCCTGGCCAAGACAAAGTAAATATTTGGACAATGGAAGACAAAGCAGGGCCAAGTCGGGCTCCCGCCCCTTTTGCCCTCGCCGGCTGTGAATAGAGGGGGAAAACCCACAAAGGCCGGGCGAAAACAAAGACGAGGAAAGGAGGGAAAACAAACAAACAAACCAACAAACAATAATAACACCTGGGGGCCCTCTCTCAACTGGGATCAGTCAGAGGTGCAAGTGCAGCGCAGACGCAGCCACAGGTTGCATAGCACTTGACCATGCCCACCGGTGACTGGCCACTGACCACCGGCCGCTGGCCATTGGCCATTGGCCATTAGCCGCGTGAGGTTAATAAACCAGGGGAGCCGAGCCCGCTCCGGCTGTGATTTATGCTCGTGGCCCAGTCTCGGACACTTAACAGGTTGGAAACGTGTTGCTTTTATTTCGGACCGACCGAAATGGATGCTCCGCACATCCAGAGGACGCACTGGTCCACATTGCGTATGCGTAATGCGAGCCAGCTAAGGCGCAATTAATTAACGCTCGCCGCTTGACTTGATGTGTTCAATCAGCAAAAAACAGGCGCCAGAGTGCCACAGCCGCTCCATAAAGTCTGCTGATGGGTGGCAAAAAAAAATGAAAATGGAAAGTCGAGGAGTAATCAACATCCTGCGATAACTAACAAGCTGCAAAGTAAAATCTAATTAAAAATGAGAAAACAAAAACATATTTAATAGCTGCTAACAAGCAAACATCACAAATCAGACAGGCTTTATGGCTCTTAAAATAATCAAACGAATTGTTCCTTACTTTATTTTGAGTTGGTTATTTTATTACCATGTTTCTAAACCTTTTATTAAGCATCTGTTACTTTAGTGACCTTTAATAATAATTTACTGTCCAAGAACATTTTCCGTATCGCTTAGAACGGTTTCTGGCCATTAATCCCTATATCAAATGCCTGTCATTTATCATGCTGAACCACACGGGCTCCATATTTCCCAGGTTATAACGAGATTTTAAACACTTCTTTCAATTTACTGCGTTGCTTCTGCTTCCGCCGAGTCGAGTCTTCGTCCGCTTGGCTCTTTTCTGATTTCACAGTGATAAGCGACCGGCTCAGGTGCAACGACTTTTCCCCCTCACTGTGGCAGATACTTACCACCGTTGATATTATTCCCTTATTCCGTGCGAGCTTCTTCCGTAGTCGTCGTCGTCGCAGCATCGAGTGAGTGACCGCCTCCAGGTATGGATGGATTTCACATGCCCGGCCGGGCCACTCAAAAATTGTGTTTGCGTTACGCGCAGTGATTATAACAAGCTCTTTGCCCCGTGCTTGGAGACTCCGAGCCTCCATGTCCCCTCCGAGCTCACAATCCCTCTCTGGCCATCTCAAAAGATGCCGCCAGCTCAGCTTCAGCTTCAGCTGGAGATGCCCCCTGTCCGCTTCGAAGGAAACCCTTCTCAGATGCACCAAGGAAAAATTATATCTAGTTCTAAATCATGTTAAGTGATCTTTTAATTTTCCCAGAGATTATTGATACTTTTTGTTTTAAAATATTTATCAATAATATGTAATTCATTAACTAGCAGAAATTCATGAATTTTCTATATCCTTGTTTGTTAAAATATTCAATAATATAGTTATTAATTATATTATACCTTTAATTCTTTCCCGTGCACCATATGGCTGCGTGTCAGACTTGGTCCCGTCGCCCGTGGCTTGTGTAATCCAGTTGTTTATCTTTTTCATTAGCCTGGGCGGCCTGTCATCTGTGCCGTCGCCTGTCGATCGCCAGCCGATTGACAAAACGCCTACCGGGTAGCCTCCACCTCCTCGGGAGCTGATACCTGATGCTGCAGCTGGAGCTGGAGCTGATGCCGATGCCCCCAGACTCGGAGTCAGTCTCAGTTCCTGTCCCATTCCATTCGGTGCTCTTAACTAAACGGGCTGAGACTTTTCCTCACTTTACAACACGCCAACAGCGGCGGCAAAGGGCCGTGGCAGGGGCAAGTTAAGTGACTGACGCAAATTGCGCAATTGTTATTACAATTACTCTCTTCCACTAAGTTGGCTGCTGCTGCTGCTGCTGCAGGCCCAGCTTCAAGTTGAGCTGAGCCGAGCTGCTAAGCACGTACTTGCAGGGAGAGAAAAGAGGGGTTAGATTGTTGATTAGTGGAGTTCTTGAGCTGGTTTTTGAAGTCTAAGTAGTTTGAATTAAATATTTAATATTGAAAAAAACGTAAACTTGCCAATACTTTAATAATTAAGTTTATTTACAAATGACTACAAAATAGTTACGATGCTCTCACTGCTTGCCTTGCACTAGAATTATCAAAGGAGTCTAGGCTCAAACTAGTGATAATCATGTGTTGGTGGTACTGATGAGGAAGTATTCCCTTTCTTCTGAAACAACTGCTTATACAAGTCAGCATTTGTCTTTGTTTATTTTTTTGCATAAAAGATTCTTTTTTTTTTAGAAAAACCTTCTATATAGAAACTTTAATAAAATTCTTTATATTTCTACTTGAGTTTCACTGTGAGTTTCACTTATTGTTTTTGGCTTTAAATAAATAATAAAAAAGTGAAAGTGAAATCCAGAAGCAGAACCTATTATTATTCTTTATTCTTTAAGAAACTTTTTCACGCTTCAGTGCTGATTTTGGCAAAAGAAATCTAATTAAATTTTTATTGTCATTCACGAAAGATTCTTTTCGGCAATTAATTCAAGCCCAGATAATTTCTGGCAGTGATCATCGCTCTATACCCAAAGCCCAGTTTGGGTAACATTTTTCTAATACCGAGTAGTTATTTGTTGTTGTTTGTGGGAAAATTATTTGGCCCTCGGCCGGATTTGGGACTCAGCTTCTATCCGTCTTGACTGTCCGTCTGTCTGGGCTTGAGTCGATGTCGAAGTCCAAGTCGAAGTCGATGTCTGGTGATTTGACTGTTTGTCAGTCTGGAAGTTCTGGTGCTGGCTACCCGTCTTTGGCTCGTTTTGGCCTCCTAAAGATAGTCATTAGCACGAGAGATTGGCTGCTGCTACTTGGGCTTTTTTTCTCCAGCTTCAGCTTCGGCTTCTGCTGCTGCTTCTGTTTCTGTTTTGGGGCGTTTAAACGGGGTAATTACGATTCGGGTATTTTTCGAGCAGCTAGCAAAAAACCAAAGAAACAAAAACGAAAAAAGAACGACTGCAGAAAGAGTGGAAAAAGCGAGCTGCCACCGCTTTCGTTGAGGAAATGAAAACGTAACGAAATCGATTTCCAACGGTTCATGCGCCGAATGGATCGCTATATAGCCATATAGCCATATAGCCGCCATATAGCCGGCGTGTGGCAGGGGCAAGCACATCTTTACCCCCGCTCCCAATTGGAAATAGAGTTATTAGGAGTGAACGTTAGCGTTACGTTTGCCTCTGCCTTTGCCTTTGCCTTTGCTGTTGCGTTTGGGTTTCTGGCCCACTGGAGTCCATTCAGACGGACAGCCAATTCATGAATCGATTCGAGAGGCCCATAGAGAACACGGCACGAAATCGGCCACGAAGTGAGCAAAATGTTTCGGGGCCAGAGCTGAAATTAATCTTGGGGCACATGTTCATCCGCCACAGCAACTGCTACATCCACAGGCACAGGCACATCCACAGCCACATCAGCATCAACATCAATATCAATTTCGGTTTCAATCAACATGGACATGAAGCGTTTTCCAAGCCAATGATGTGCACAAAGTATTTGGTATCAGATTGCATTTGAACGTTTTGTAATTATAATCTACATTAAGATGATTAGGCGATAAACGGGATTTTGATGGGGTCTACTTTGAGCTCATCTCATGTATGATGTACTCGGATCGGTATTGATTGGGAGAATGCATTTTAAAGGTGAATATCAATGAGTATTTGATTGCAGATAATGTGAATCGAAAGCGGGCTTCAATGATGGGAAATGAGTGATCGAAAAGAGGCCTATAAATCATTACAAGTAATTCTTGTACAAAATAAATGAAAGTGTCTGTCTAAGCTTATTTATTCTTTATTTTTTTTATGTGCAATTTATGTTTTTTCCTCATAAAGAAGAATTGCTAAGGAAAATCGCTAAGAAAACCAATCAATCTCCGACCAAGCAAACACTTTCTCCTCCTCCATGGCCAAGTTCCTTGATCTTCGCTTCTGCGAATTGCATAATATTCCCAAGTGTCGCACATTTACCCCAAGCCAGCCTACTAAAGTGTTGTCAGCACATCCGCGAGAGCCACGACTCCTGCCACATTTCCTTGCCACATTGCCACATTGCCCCCACTATCATCATCATCATCATCATCATCATCATCATCATCATCGTGATCGTCGTCGTCATATACGGCAATCATCGTGATGATGACGAGATCTGGTGATTACGATCTTGGTCCGGCGTCCGACGTCCGACTAATGCCGCCATCTCGTGAGTGTGGGTTGTCTGGTGGGTGGGCCCGCTCCAGCACCAGTTCGCGCACCAGCAGGAGCACCAGCACCAGCTCTAGAGCTCTCTGCATGACCGCTTATAGTTAGATATTCCGCAGTTAGCCCCACTAATTACAGCCGGGCACATTCCGCCCGACATTCTCGACAGCATAAAACATAGCTCAGCGCGGCGCGGCGCGGCACAATAAAAAAATATACGACTCTCTAACAACCGAGTTCTTGTGGCCATACCCGATACTGATTATTATTATTCCCCGTGCAATCCATTGCAGACATGCGCCCGGCACGTTACCGATGAAGCAAGCCACTTTAATCAGACCCAGACACAGACACAGACCCAGGTGAGTTGACAACCCCGGGGAGAAAAGGGACGCAACCGGGGAGGGAGCTTGGGATGCAGTGCAGCAGAAACCAGCGATGTGTGCTACCAGTTTAGGTTACAAACTATAAAGGCAAACATCTAATTTGGCCAGCAATGGATTGGCTAAACTTTAATTAAATTTGTAGGAAAGAAATACAATAAAAACAAAGGAAAAGAAAATAAAACCAAGCCGAAAGAAGCGGCAACGATTCCGCTTTGATGAGCTGCACTGGACGATGGAGTAAGATGGGTTGGGCTGGGCAAGGCATCGCTATCGCCATCGCCATCGCCATCGCCACTGCCGTCGCTGCACTTGCTTTTGGGACAAGAAATTATTAATTGTAGCATGTGTCGTCTGACGTCGTGCGATCGCAATACATTTTTTCCAGTCTTGTTCGACAATAAAACAAGACGGCAGCCGCGAAAAAAACTGATTATGAAGCAAAAGTGAAAAGTTGTAATTAAACCAGTCACTGACTGCACAGCAGCAGCAGCAACACAAAAACAAACTGCAGCAGCAGCGACAACGGCAACATCTGCAACAGCAGCAGCAACATCTGCAACAGCAATCATAAAGAGTAGAAATCGTTGCCTGACTTGGGCTTTAGTTTTTCAGCCATTTTTTGTTGCGACAAGTGCGCTTAATTAGTGGGGGTTTAGCCACCGGGACACGGGAGCACGGGAAGGTTCCTGGGGTTCTGCTGTTCTACCCGATGGGTTCCGGCAGGCGAAACAAGACTAATGTTCGAAAACTGTCATGCCGTTCCTTTGCAGAAGAAGCACAGCAGCAGCAGCAGCGGCAGGAGGAGCAGCAGCGGCAGCGGCAGCCTCCAAGATGTGTCCCAAACGGCATTGGCTAGTCAACAAAGCAACGGGAGCGGGAACGGGATCAGGAGGCTCCAGAGGATCAGTGGGCTCCCGAGGAGCGGCAGCTGGGAGCCGGCGCAGTCTAGACCAAATAGTAGAAGTATTAGTAGCCTTAATCTTAGTCAATTGCCTGGCCACGGCGGCAGCGGCGCTGATCACACCGCCCGACAGTCTCGAGTCGCTGTCCCTCGGCTCCTACACCTCTGCGGACTCCTCCGCGGACTCCTCGGAGGATGACGTGACCGGCTTCTACCGCAGCCCCCACCGCCTGGAGGGCTATCCCCAGATGCAGCAGCTCCAGCAGCAGCAGCAACAGCAGCAGCGCGGCCAAAACTTCAAGATCAGCCCCAAGCCGTGCTCCTTTGGTCGCGTGGAGGGCACCTGCATGTTCGTGTGGGAGTGCATCAAGTCCGAGGGCCGGCACGTGGGCATGTGCGTGGACTCGTTCATGTTCGGCTCCTGCTGCACGCACAACTACACCGACAACATCGTCCTGCCGCAGACGGCCTTCTCCTACACGAGACCCACCAAACCTCTGACGCTTCGCCCGCGTCCGCCGGCGCCCTACAAGCCCATGATCAGGTGAGCAATCTCACTAATTAACACTGATCTGAGCTGAGCAGGATTATATAGTTACCATCTCTTACTTAATACCTTGTTCCCTTTCCTTCCTCAGCGGCATGACCACCATAGAGCGTCCCCATGGCGCTGGCACCATCGTGATTCGTCCTTCGGGCCCGCACCACCAGGGCACTCTGGCCCGCCCGCATCCGCCGCCCTACCAGAGCAAGCCCACCACTGCCTCCGACCTGCAGGGCTCCGCCTCGCACTCCAGCTCCAGCTCCAGTTCCGGCTCCAGTTCGAGTCCCAGTAAGTGGGCCTGGCGCCCCCGCCCAGCGGTGGTGCATTGTTAGCATAATTTGTAACAAATAAATACCATCCGCAGATAGCATTTGGCATACATCGACCCAGCAGCAGGCACAGCAGCAGCATCAGCAGAATCAGCAGAACCACTGGCAGATGACCACCGAGCCGAGCTTTATTACCAAGCCGCGACCCACCGGCTGGACCAAGCCCGGCATCGTCAATTTGCCAATGCCCGCGCGTCCCTCCAAGCCGTCGAAGCCCACAAAGAAACCGATTGTCTACGAGCGGCCACCGCCTCCGCCTCCGCCTTCTCCCTCGACGACATCGACGACGTCGCTGATTTGGCCGGGCCAGACGCAGCAGCAGCCGCATCGCCCCACCAGGCCGCAGGTATGTAAATACGAGTCTGCTTCGGGTCCAGGTTCAGGTTTAGGTTCTGGGTCCCAGTCTGGGTGATGCATTGATGTCGAAAGCGAAACAAACGAGCCACGAGGTCATTTACTCCTTGCACGGCGAGCGGGATCGGGACCGGGACTGGGACTGGGACTGGGCCCCCATAATGGCAGGCCACAGCCTTGGGGGACATTTTATTGTTTGCACAATGCGGAGCTGGAGCCAAAAGTTGATGTAAGATTCGCCTGCCTGGCTGCCTGACAATGACGAGGCCACGGCCGCTCTCAGGGGTGTGTGTGGAATTTAGAGCTCTTCCAGGAAAGGGTACCTCGACCAGAGCGAGCTATATGCTAGGTCCAGGAAAATATTTAGTTTATGTTCCAAGGAAGTGAAAAATACCAGAACATAAATATTCTCAAGAAGGTGAAGCAGGTGTTAATAATGTCGAAGGAAAGATGTATTCATACCGGACAAACCCTGGGTTAGGGCATCCAGACTTCCATTTAGAAGCCCACCAAAGATCCCACTTAATGCAGATTTAGCGTCGAAATGAAAAATTGATTCTTTGCGTGGAATGGGAATGGTAATCGGGATGGGGCTGGGGATGAGTACAAGGAATAAGAAGCGGGAATGGAGAATGATTTGCCGCCGCCCGAGCCTGGCACCGTATTTTAGCATAATGTTTACCACTTTGGCCTGCCTTGCAGCTGTCGCCGAGCACATCATTAGCCGCATCCTCGTCGGCGGTGTGGCCATCAACATCCACTTCCACTTCGACGACATCCACATCCACCACAACGACGACAACCACTCGACGGACAACTACAGCGGCACCGACTACGACCACGAGGAGAACACCGGCCAGCAAGCCCACAAGGCCCTACCAGCGGCCCACCACGGCGATATCGAGCTCCTCCAGTTCGAGCTCCACAACAACAACCACTGCCCATCCGAGCAAGACACCCACCACGATCGGAAGCAGCAGCAGCAGCAGTGGCATCGTCACCAGCAGCAGCAGCAGCCAACGGCCCACGCATCGTCCGCCAGGCCTGGCCACCTCCGGCATCGAGACCAACGAGATAACGGACTCCTCCAGCCCCGACTCCGGGGCGCTGGGCCATGTCAAGACCATTTCAGCGGCGAGAAGCGGTAAGTTCCACGCCCCTAAACTGGGAAAAATTATATAAGCTAGATTTAGATGTCCAAGATGTTAGAATTTCAATTATTTAGGTCTCTTAAAGAAATCCAAAGCGAAATTAAATCAATTATAAAAGCGTTTAAAAGTAGGCAATAAAATATTTTATTTTTCGCTAATTAGTTGTAATACTAGTAATACTTTGTTGCACATTTTTTGACACCATTTCAAATGATTCTTAATCTACAAATCCTTTATTACCTTAAGTGCTGTTAAATTGTTGTTGCATAAGTTTTATTATGACTACTAGGATAATTATCTTACGAAAATTAAAGCATAGATTGTTCAAGGGTTAATGTTAATATATAACATCCAATATTATTATTAATCCTTTGAAAAATCTATACTGTAATCTTGTATAAATTTAGATATGTGTTTTGACAGTTAACTTTTTATGCATATTTCTTTTATTTTAAATACCTTTTGAAAAGTTTACGCAACTGGAAATTCCTTTATACGGAAATGCCAAATAAATCACTTTGGTTTTAAAATCTCCTTAAACGGTGCAGTGAGAATTGGTTAATTTTTACAATGACACATTTTTTAGCATACTTTTTGACATATTTTTAAGTGATTTCGAAACGCTAGTGATTTATGTAGCACCAACAAATATGTTAAAGAATTCAAGAATTTAATTCAAATTTTCAGCCCAATTAAGTAGATTTCTTTGTGAGTACCAAATATTTTCAGTCCAGCTAAGTAGAAACCCATTGAATAAAATTGAACTAAGAGATAGCCCCATATAATTAGATTTAGCAAGCTCGATTTCTAAATCTAGCTCTAAGGAATAGGGGAATAGTTGATCTGCCATTCGGAGCATCTAACTTGACAATGCCATTTGTTATTGCCTCAATTGCAGAGTGTGGAGTGCCGACGCTGGCGCGGCCCGAGACACGGATCGTGGGCGGCAAGAGCGCGGCCTTCGGTCGTTGGCCCTGGCAGGTGTCGGTGCGGCGCACCTCCTTCTTTGGCTTCTCCAGCACCCACCGCTGCGGTGGCGCTTTGATCAACGAGAACTGGATAGCCACCGCCGGACACTGCGTGGACGAGTGAGTGTGGATCAGCCCAGCCCCGAAACCGGACCACATCCAGCTAATCTCTGTGATCCCCTCTCTGTTCTCCATCCATTTGCAGCCTGCTCATCTCGCAGATACGCATCCGCGTGGGCGAGTACGACTTCTCGCATGTGCAGGAGCAGCTGCCCTATATCGAGCGCGGCGTGGCCAAGAAGGTGGTGCATCCCAAGTACAGCTTCCTCACGTACGAGTACGACCTGGCGCTGGTCAAGCTGGAGCAGCCGCTCGAATTCGCGCCGCATGTCAGTCCCATTTGCCTGCCCGAGACGGAGAGCCTTCTAATTGGCATGAACGCCACGGTCACCGGCTGGGGTCGTCTCAGCGAGGGCGGCACCCTGCCCTCCGTCCTCCAAGAGGTGAGTACACTGATCCAGCTTGAGTTCAGACTCCTTTCCAGCTCCAGCTCTGAGCTACAGCGACAATGAAAACCAAAGCGAATCGAGCAAAGGCAAATGAGCGATGGTTTTTTTTTTCGGGAGTGGGAGATTCTGAAGAGATTGTATGTAGAAATAGTCGGAGGAGAGCCAAGTGTGGCCTTCTAAGAGGGGATTTAAGATCTAACAAATCGCCCCAAAGGAGTATGAAATATATTCTAGAATTAAATAGATCAGGTTTACAAAAACCAATCATATACATATCTCCCTTTTATCGTTGCTCCCATATTCTTAAAGGTTTTTATTGTCGGGGCTCCAATCTCGAGATTCTGTGCCCCAACCTGATCTAGAACAACAAAAATAATGTAAATTTAATTTAATTGAATTAATTCCTGTTCCTTATCAGGTCTCCGTACCCATTGTGAGTAACGACAATTGCAAATCGATGTTCATGCGCGCAGGTCGCCAGGAATTCATTCCGGATATATTCCTCTGTGCGGGCTACGAGACGGGAGGACAGGACTCTTGCCAAGGCGATTCAGGAGGGCCTCTTCAGGTAAGACCAATGCCAGATGGCACCATTAAGAGTATGTTAATCCAGTATCCCCCATTTATCCAGGCCAAATCCCAGGACGGTCGCTTCTTCCTGGCCGGAATCATCTCCTGGGGCATTGGCTGTGCCGAGGCCAACCTGCCTGGGGTCTGCACGCGCATCTCCAAGTTCACGCCCTGGATACTGGAGCATGTCAGATGATGATCATTCCGGCGGACACAAAGAAGATGATGATATGGCAGCCCGACATTTGTTATTGTTTTAATTTATCAGTTGTATCTTTAAGTCTTGTGTGATTTATCTTAAAGGAATGTTAAGCGTAGTTAGCTTCAATTTAACAATTTTAATAGCATTGACCTTGACTTGGCCTCGTGGGCCACTGCCACGCCCCCGTCCGCACACAGTCAACGCCCACTAAGTTTAGTGTAGCGAAAATGTTAGCGCCGTAAGTCTAACCAGAGGAGGGATTTTCTACTTGTACATAGCCCAAGGGATCCGGGGATAAGGGAGGGAAAATGGAAAATGGAGAGTCATTTGCATGTCCACAAGTTGTTGGTATTTTAGGAGTAGTAATATTTAACAATTAACTAAATCTATATTTATTGTAAACAATTGCGTGCAGACACCTCAAACGCTGTCTGTATCTTGCCCAAAGAACAAGTCTATCTATAGCGATGCGAAAGCTCGAGAGCAATAAAAGATAACTGAAAAATATTGTCTTGAGTAATGGGAAGCCGCGGCCGCGACCGCTGAGAGATGGCCATCGCCATAAGAGCCGGCTTCCTCTTCAGGCCGGCAATCTCCGGCAATTGGGACCCGGCCCCCGAGGGCAGACGAACCTGAACCATTCACACAATTTGCAGTCATCGCCATGTTAGGCTGCGAGCCATCGAAGATGATTGGCACAATCGATTTGTGTGCGCGGGAAGGCAGGCATCAGGCGGCATCCGCGGTCGCCACTTTCCTCCGGATTTCACTTTTCAACAGCCTCAGCTCCGCCAGTGACATTTGACTTGACACCAACACCTCGCGAGCACCTCGACAATTAATCACTCGACACGATCCATGGGAGATCTGCGGCTGGTTCTGGCCCACACAAGCAAAGAGCCGACTTTTCACTTTTTGGACGCGAGGCCAATTTTTATTTCTGGCAACAAGAATGATTACCACGAATAGAGATAACGAATTCCAGCTGGATCACATAATCGGAGAGAGTCTAGGCTCAACTTAAATCGATGCACACTTCACGGCCGGATGGGGATGCTCCTACTTCTTCTTGGGAAAGATTAGCTCCTTGGCCTCGTCGACCAGGTCGCCGGCCAAATACTTGAGGTCCTCCAGGGAGGTGGGGAACTTCTGGATGGGCTCGATGGCCGCCTCCTCGCCGGGCTTTACGCCCTTCACGAAGTTGTAGGCCACGGCGAAGATCTTGCGTCCCTCGTACAGCACCACGCGGCAGTTCTCCTCAGCCTGGCGGGGATAGCACAGCGAGGCCACAGCACCCGCTCCGATGGCGGTGTACACCACCTTCTTGATGAAGCCACCGCGGGCCCCAAAGATGAAGCCGGCGAGACCGCCGACCACGATGGCGCCGCTGCGGTGCAGCGAGTTCTGGGGCTCGTTCAGCAGATCGATCGTGTGCTGCGTGTGCGCCTTGGCCGTCTCATAGTAGTGGCCCACGATGCCGGCCTGGCCGGCGACGGAGTTGTAGCTGTCCTCGATACCCTCGCGCACGTACCGCACGCCGCTCTCCAGGTTTCGGTGTATCGCCGAGTCCGTGGATCCGTGCCTTTGCAGCTTGGGTCTGCAAAGGAAGCAGGGATTAGAGGGGAATTGGGAATAGGACCGAGAGAGGACACTCACTCCTCCTGCTTGCGCAGGCTACCGTAGATGGGCAGCTCGCTGGGCCGGCACACCAGGCTGCAGTCCGCTGCGGGGGCATTCTGTTTTTTGGGCTCCGGCGCCGCCTTCACGGCCACCGCCGCCACGAGTCCCATCGTCGCCGTTTTGCGCAGCATCTTCCAGGTCTTAGCTATGGATGTAGTGCCTCGCGAGCTGGGTCGATCGAAATTTAGCAAACTGGTCTAAAAAATCAGTTTTTACTCAGTTGTTACACATTGCATAATGTGTCACGTAACGGAACGACTGCTTGACGAGGCATGATGTAGGATGGCGTGGAATGACGGACCGCGAAATAGCGGGTGGCCAGGTAAACAGATGTTGGGAACAGTCACGGTCACGTGACACGCCGATATATCGGCAGTCTGTGAAGGGTGATTTTTAGTGATTTCGTTTTCTCGCAATTGTTAAATATTCATTATTATCGAAAACTACGCTTTAAGAACTAAAAGTTTTTAGTTTACTTACTTAAATTTATAATAAAAAACTACTTAAATCATAAACATTATTAATACATAAATACATCAATGGAAAAACTTTATTTATATTAATAAAACATTTTATAAAATTTAAATAAATGAGTATTTAATAATTGGATATATTTTAATTAAAAATTTATTATATAAACATTTTTAAGTGATTATATTCGCCCCCTATATTGATATCGCTTAAAAATACCTGGCTGTTGACTAGTTTGCATAAAATCGCATGTTAATTATTTGCTCACTTTCTCAACGTCCTAAGGGGCTGTCTCTAATTAAATATTACTTCGCTTACCTGCTGAAAATTAACCAACTTTTGAATTTAGAGGAAACACTGGATATTTTTTATGAAGAAGTCAAATTTTTCACTGGCAACACTGTTTTTCGGTATTTTAAGCATTCCGGCTTCTGGTCTCACCAGTCACAAGACGCGAATTTTTATTCGCTATAAAAACCAAAATAAACCAATTTAAGCCCACTGATAAGCGGACCAGTAATCTTCAATGAAATCACTACCAACAGATAAAATCCCATCGAGCACCTGCAAGCGCACGTCCAGCGGACCGGCCCCAGACGCTCCACCTCGCACCTGTGCGTTGGCCGCCCCCCAATCACTTCGGGGCCCGTCTTCCGTGGATGTTATCAGTTGCGAGGCGCGCTAAAGCAGAGGCAGAGAGTGTGGGCGCACACAAAAGGCCACCGCTCAAGGACGTAGCGTAGGCAGAGGCAGAGGTAGAGCGCCAACGCCGCAAGGCTATATAGGCTTATAAATAAATGAAGGGCCCGGGCCCAGTAACGAACAATGTTTATTGACCATTAATTCGGTTGCAGTTGCATCGGCAAAGGCAAAGGCAGAAAGGCAGAGGCAACGGCAGCGACGTAACCGCGCAACGTGCCCTGAATACAAATAGGTGTCCCCCCATTGGATTTTCTGCCATGCAACGGATGAGGAGCGGCTGACAGAGGAACAGGCAGCCTTAGCAACAGAAAGACACACCTTAAACAGTGAGCAATATAGTAATTCTAGTCATTAGTTCATATGGATGCTACCGCAAGTTCAAAGTTCAGGTGAGTAAAAGCACGCAACGATAAAGTATCTCAACTTCACCTCAACTTATCAACTTTCCCTGGCTTTCGTGCGGTTAGCGATGTGGACGAGTATGGCTTCAAACGGGGCGAGCACTTCGACTACAAGAACTATGGCAAGTTCATGGACGGCTACCTTAAGACGCTGACGCGCCGCCGCATGAAGTGGGAGGCCATACTGCAGCAGGACACCGATCTCAGCCAGATGGACCCCAAGCTGAAGCGGTACATACGCAAGGGTATACCCGGACCGTACCGTCCCGACGTCTGGATGAAAATATCCGGCGCCGCCGCCGCCCAGCGCCGCTCTCCGGATCTCTATCGCAGTCTGCTTAGTGCAGAGCCCTACAACAAGGAAATCAGTGATTCCATATCAATCGATCTACCTCGTACCTTTCCCGACAATATTCACTTCGACACGAAGAAGGAGCGTCTGTACAACATCCTCATCGCCTATGCCCACCACAACCGGGATGTGGGCTACTGCCAGGGCCTGAACTACATCGCCGGCCTCCTGCTCATCGTCACCGACGACGAGGAGAAGTCCTTTTGGCTGCTCAAGCACATCGTGGAGAACATTGTGCCGCAGTATCATTCGCACAACATGGCCAATCTGCTGCGGGATCTGGCCGTGTTCCGGGAACTGGTCATCAGGCGGATACCCGCCGTAAATCGCCATGTGGAGAACTTGGGTGAGTGGGAAATGGGAGCGTGGGAGTGTGATATGTTTTATTAACTATATTTCATTTGCAGGCCTGCCCTATCCGGTGATTGCCAGCAAATGGTTCATTTGCATCTTCGCCGAGGTGCTGCCCGTGGAGACAGTGCTGCGCATCTGGGACTGTGTCTTTGCCGAGGGTCACAAGATCGTTTTTCGCGCCGCCCTGGCCATGTTCCTCACACACAAGAACGCCATTTTGGGCTGCGATGACATTGCCGCTTTGGCCAACCTGTTCCGGGACACCATGATCCAGGACAGCATTGTGACCGACTGTCACGGGTTTGTGCAGGCCATGTTTAACCTTCGCCTCAAACGCAGCGAGCTGGAGAGCCTGCGCAAGGTGGCCGTGCTCAATCCGGCCTAGGATGGTTACGCCTCCGCAAGGGGTGGCTTTCCGACCAGCAGATCAAATTGAAATAGCAAAGAAACCAAAAACCAAACAAATTGGAGAAGCAATCGAAAAAATCAATTATTAGGAGCGTAGTTCAACTTCATTATTGTGAGTGTTCATTATGTAATCGTCGCTATATAGTACGCGCATTTGTATTACCATTGCAGACCAATATTGTAGTCAAGGCCAAAAACGATTCGAGTATTAGCCGAAAACGAAATCAAATCAAACGAGTTACCAAAGCGAAATTTCGGAGCAGAACAGAACAGAAAATAACTTAATATATATGCATATATGCAGTAGGAGTAGTAGCCAAAAGTTTCTAGTTGATATCTTCCGTATATAGAGAGCATGTAGAGGGAGCGCATTTCACCCCACAAAAAGCAACTGTTTTGTGTTCTTTTAGTCCTCTTGTTGATCAAAACCTATAAGAAGTATTTATTTTCGAGTATATTTGTGTATGTACGAGTACTTTGATAGGATGCTATGTAAATGTCTACGTCTAGATTAAACACACTTGTATTTACTTTTATATATGTATAAAATGCTTTTAAAGTTGTTACATAGTTGCGGTTAGCCGCAATCTAATACTCAATAATACTATTTACAAAAGATGTATCCTGAAATATGATTTGAGGAATTGATTTGTAAATGCACTATCCCTAACCAAGGCCATTGAACCCAATAACTAACTAAGATATTCCGGAACGGGGATGAGGACTTCAATGGCCGGCGGCGGCGGGTCTTGTATTTTTTGATGCAGCCAATATGCTTTTCAAATAAAATACTACTGCTAACTGTTAGTAACTGTAGAAATCTCTGTACAGCCTTAAACTAATTTCGGAGATCTAAACCAAAACGGGGGAAGACTTGGGCTTCTTAAAGGAAGAATTGCTTTCAGCACGGGTCTAGGACTATGACTTCATGGCATTCCACAGTGAGCTCCGCACATGGGCTCCGAGGACAGGGCCAGCGAGGTGAGCAGCGTTCGCCGTCCGGGATGAACGCCCAGATTCTCCCAGTTGATCCAGGACAAGCGGGCAGTGAGATCTTTAAAAGAACTTTGTGTTTAGCAAGCTCTTCTGGGCTTCAAGGACACCAATCTACTCACCACTCGTGTTCCAATTGGCGCGATCTGCTTTGATTTCGCCCCTCAGACACTTCTCCACATACGTCAGAGGATCGTAGTCCGTTTGGAGCACCTCACGCAGCAGGGAGATGTAGGCTATGGCCAGCCGCAGGGTGTCGATCTTGCTCAAACGCTTCTCGTACGGAAAGGTGGGCACATGGACCCGCAGCTCGTCGAAGGCGGAATTGATGCTACTGCAAGGCGCAAGGAGCAAGGAAAAACCAAAAAGGAAAACCAAGGAATGCTCGTTAGTTAACCAATCAAGGTCTAGGTTCTGCGACAGGAATATATTTAAAATGGAAAAGACCATTTGGTGTACCCAGTTGGTGCGGACCTCTGGATGCGTTTCCTTTCCCGCACATTGGCCGCCTGTCGCTGCATTTTGTAGCTGGACGCTGCCGCTGCTCCCACGGAACCGTATCCGGGATTGGGGCCCACTCCGCCTGGAGTTCCTGATCCTCCGTTGACGCCGCCGCCGCCTCCGCTGCTGCTGGCACTGGGACTGTTACACATCAAGGGTGCTCCACCGCCGGAGTTGTGCACGCCCATCGAATTGGTTGAGGAATCCAGGAGGTTCTCTGCGAGATGCAAGTTTGCCTTGAGATGATGCATCTGGACTGGCTTTGGTTTATGCTTTGTTCTTACCTCCGCTGTGCTGCAGATAATGCTGCTGAATGTGGCGCAGATTATTCGAGTTGAGACGCAGCCCCGAGTTGCCACCGCCTCCTCCTGACCCGCCACCTCCGGCGGCGCTGCCTCCTTGATGCTGCCCAGCATAAATGCAGGACGGCAGATCGTTGATCAGATCATCGTCAAAGTTGTGGAAGGGTAAATGACTAAGGGAGAAAATGGAGTGTGTGTTGGTTAGAAAATGTATTTTAAATTCAATGGCCGGGACAAACTTTTTGGGAAGAACTCCCTCCATCTTAACCAGTTTTCCAGTGCAATCACAAATCAGATCACTCATGAGCAGTACTTGCTGTTGGTTTTTACCAAAAAATAAAATATTTACTTTTTCATTCATAAAATTATAACTCTTTCTTGTTATAATTTGTCTACTCTAGTCGGTTAATCCCTTTTTCGATTTTTGGTATACTTTACCGAAGTACGGAAGAAAGTACCAAAGGGCGTGGTCAAGTTTAAATTTAAACTTAATCAAGCTAACCGTTATTTTATTTTTTTAAACATTTTCAGCTTATATATTCCTGTCCTGCAATAGTTCCTAATATATAGATATTTATACTGAAGAGGGAACATAAAGTTAATTAGACTTCAAATTTATAATTACTTTTTATAAATTTCCGACGGCACAGAGAAAGGTAAAATAAACTTATTTATCTTGTACACTTTTACTTCATACTATAGTTTGTATAATATTTATTTAATTAAATATTGTTTTATATAGTTTATAATAAATTTGAGCAAATAAATATTTTATTTTGACGATTCGTGGTAATAGAAAATCTTAAAAATGGTTTGATTATAAAAGAGCGCATTTTCATATACTAAAGCACTTTTAAATTAATAAATTGCCTTTTTACATATAACTAAAAAAAATTTAAGTTCTTAGTTAAAATAACAAATCAAAAAAAATACATTTTCTTATAAAACCACCTCACCTAATGGGCGGCGAGGAGGACGAATCCGGCAATTGATTTCGCGACATTTTTTCACTTAAAATTATTGCACTTTTTTTAGCTTAATGTATTTTTTCCTAATCGGCACTTCCTTCCGACACTTCCGTTGTCCAATAAGTTAAAATCTTTAATGAGTCCATCTCCCGGGAATTGCGAGCCTTTTATAGTGCCGCAGTTCCAATTGGAAATGCCAGTACTCAGGCCAGGACCTCTTCAACCCCCAAGCATCCTGGCAGCCAGTGGCCGTGCGCTCAACTCAATGGGCGGAGCTTGTCAAGTACAGGAAAGTACAGGGTGTTTGCCCATGCAAACGGAAGGGAACGGATGCTGTGGGAAATTCGTAGGACTTACTCGAAAGAATTTGCCCTTCGATTGCTGGGCGTAGTTACGGTTCTGGAGCTAATTATGGTAATTGATTTGCCGGGAAATATTCCAAGAACATATATTATAGAGAAATATATAGGGTATAGAAATATATAGGAATTATAATAATATAATTAAATATTCGAAATTTCCGCTCACTTTACTTTCTTTATTCCTTTGCTAACTAACAATTTAAGTTATATTTTTAGTATACACAAAGATACGAATGCAGAATTTTAGTGCAAGAAGCACATAGAAAATCTTTTATAAATCTGATCTATTTTATTTAAAATCTACTTCTTAAATTCGTGTAGTGTAGCGCATCCCCAAGTTATCCTTGCCGGCAACCCACTTATCAGGCCACTCCCCCTTCGGTTTTCAGCTCCAGCACTCGCTTTGTGCTGTCTTCACCTGTTTTTGACATTTTGCCATTATACTTCGCACAGCAGGAGGCCGCCATGTTTGTGTCCACATCTCTGATGACGGGGGAACAGCTCGGAAACAGGAGCTGGGGGACCTGTCTAACCCTACCCAAAAATAACCCTATCAAGCGCCCTCTTAAAGTTAACTTTTGCAGACATATGCAAGTCCCTCAATAAATCCCCGATTGATAAGTCTGCCAGTAATCGGAGCGCTTTATAGGGGCCCAGGGTAACCTGTTGGAGCTGGATTCCCACGGGATCAGGACCCGAACAATTAGATCCAAGGCAGAGATAGAGCTGGCCGCTGAATTTCACGGATCATTTACCCCAACCAGAACCAGAAACGGGATCAGGAACCACTCGAAGCCGCAGTCGTCAACGTGCAATTGTTGAAATTGAATTATGTTTATTTGATGTTTTGGTTTGCTCGCAAATTAGCCACGTCAGCTTCGTCAGCCCCGCCCAGCCGGGCGACCAGGTCGCGTGCCCTAACCCGAGGCGCGAAAATCCGGAGCACTGCGATGCGGTGAACAAAGGCCGGCAATATGTCGGGGCGGATGCGCAAACCTTTTCATTACCAGACAAATTCGTAGTCGCACGCGTCGGCGCACACTTCACACACCCCGCACATCCCAGAGCTCGGTGGACTGATGACAGTAATCAGGTTTGATGGAGGGTAAGTGCCCGGGTCTAGCGATTGAGAGCGCCGAGCGCCAGATAGGACCGTGGCAGCGGGCACAAAGCTGACATCCTTAAGTGAAATCTTGTTACAAACCAATGTAAACACGATTGTTAATTTAACTTTTGCAATTGCCGCAGGACAAACCGCCCTACGAGCACTGGTACTTCCCCCACTCCGAGTCCTAACCCTAAATTGTCATCGCACCACAATTAAATTATCGCATTTCAAGCGAGGTATAAATCGCGGACTGTGGGAAACCCAAAAATAAATAGAATGAATAACCTAAGCCCATTTGATTTGCATATAAAAGTATTATCCTCAAGCTCTAAGCTGCATTGGAACAGGCCAATCTTTAACCCTAAAGTGAGGTGCCTAATTGAGCTGCCAGTTTTGTGGGAAGTTAAGTTAAAGTCTGAACTCTAAGTTTATTATGAGAGAAATTCTCAGCAAGCACGTCATAGATAACCTGTATAAGAACTGATTAAACACTAATTTCAGATTTTTATTTAGACTCAAATTGGAGCTACTTTGCACCTTGAAATAAGATTGGCTATTTTAAATTTGATAATCGAGTTGATTAAAGCTTAGTCTCTATTAAGTAATCTCGCTTAAAACTGTTTAGCCTAGTTGATATTTACTGGTGATAGTTTTAAGGCATTAAAGATCAAAGTGCGTTCCTAATCAAGGTGGGTGGCGCTTTCTAGCTTAAAAAAATGGCATAGATTATTTTTTAAAGAAATCACAAAAAATAATTGCATAAAGATAATCTACGATCTAGGAAATAATTGAATCAATTGGTTCTCACACAAACACTGAGTAAATACGGCGAAAAACAGATTGATAGTGTCAAGGAGTTGTTGGCGAGCTGACGCACCCATCAACCACAGACCAAATCGCTGACAGGATGCGTAGCAAGGCCACAGTACCAAGGACCCTTGTCTGGTACATATCGATTAGCGCCCGGGCATTTCAAACCAGAGCAAATCCATTCTGTGAGTCTGTGTAGCGGCACACGACCAAACAAGGACCAAGCACTTTTCCGCAGGGATAATCCCACCCCGCTCCAATCGCAACTCCTCGCCCAACCTCGACCGCAATTCGCTGTGGCTGCTTTCAACTGCCTCGGAGCAATTGTCTGTGAAATTGTTTGTTTATTTTGATGTTGTTTAATGCGTGCTAAGTCCCATTCGCCGTGGCAGAGTATCCTGGGAAAAGCAAACATCCTGGGCGCCAGCGCCTGAGGTGAGTTTCTGCTTCAAAACTTGAAGCTTAAACATGGAGCTTACTTTGGTAAGAGAATTATCTTTCATGGATGCGGTCAGAGCTTTTTATTTGGAGGTTGTTCCTGTGCTTTTTGGGGAAGGATTTTAGTGAATATTCTAACCCACAATCTACAGATAAATAATATAATTAATTACGTTAAAAACTTCAAATAATAACACTTTATAGCTTACTTTTGGATACTGTTTTATTTTTACTAAATCTACAGCGACTAGGGACTTTTAATTATTTGTATTATTATACTTAAAGCCCAAGCAATTCTCAGTGTATTAAACGCTAAAGACACCTTTAACACTTGAAATGCAAATAAAGTCACTAATAAAGTCAACATAAATAAATTTCGTAAGAAATACTGCTTATTTGCGTTTTTCTGATCGCTCAAAATACCATAATTCAAGTGAAATACTTCGGAAATATCGAGGTTTCGGGTGGATCAACCTGTCCCCGACATTTGGCAAACTTCAGCACGCTTCTCTAGAATTTGCATAATGCCGCCCCCCGCGATCAGTCAGACCAACTAAAACACGGCGAAATGTGTACTGATGCCGGGTTCAATGGGGTTCAGAGATTCAGTCGCGGATGACATTCAGCTGTCACCCGCGCGCACTTCACATCGTCTCTCAATGGGCAAACATGCGAGCTTTCAGCTCCGAGACTAGCATTTAGTGATCAATGAACGTGTAAATACATTTTAATGTACCCAAAATGAGCGGACTGGCTGCTGTTCTTTGTGTTGTTAATTATAAAATAAAACCAAAACAAACAGGCGGCACAGAAGCACGAACAAAAAGTTAACTAGCGGGGTGCATGCCGATGCTTAAATGCTCTTTAATTGGCTGTGATTGCATGTACATAATTAAATCTTAAAGGAATAGATTTAGCTGCTGGTCTTGTAGTCTTTAATATGTGAATTAAATGAATGTGTATTAAATTAAAGGAAATTAATTAGTCCTCAAATGAATTTCTTATAATTTAATAAGATAATGCTATGACCTTTAGCTAAGTATTATATTCAAATAATAGGTTAAGCTGATTGTAATGCAAATAATTATGACAGCCTCAAAATAATGAAGATTTCTTAAGCTGATTACTTGTTAATTAATAAAAGAAATAGTTATAAGAGACTGTTGCAATTATTATTGCAGTTAATACCAAATATCTTAAGCCCATATAAATATAAGTAAGAAAACAGAATGGGTTTTTAATAGGTAATATTTATATTCAATTTAAACACGTTTTAACAAACGTATTTATATTTTTTTAATGTAAGCTAGAGGTGTTTCCACTTTATTTTATTAATAATTTCTGAAGCGTTATAAACTGCAATAGGCTATAGAAACTCCTGCATACCCTACATAACATTATATATTTTTGACAGAGTGCGTTAATACCCAGATTTCGATCAGCCAAGCATCTGAACAATCGCATAATACCCTCCTCTGCAGCGGAGTGACATCGTCGAGTCGTAAATTTCGGTAGTCGCAGCCGAAGGCGTCGCCACTCGCCAGCGCCTCTGGAACTGACCAGTCAGTCAGTAGTCAGTTGTCCAGCCGCTGCTCAGTTGCTCAGTTAGCCACCGTCCGCCGCTGGGTTCGCACGTCGCGTTAAGAAAACACACTACCGGATTGAGTCCCCCGGGTTTTATCGGGAACCCATTGACCATTGTTCTGGAACCACTTTCGAGGAGGAACTAATGCCAGCGAATGCCAACACGTCTGGCCAATTTCGGGCAATTGGAACGTGATTTATGTGGGGCAACCGAGCGCGGTTCCGACTCCGATTCCGATTCCGAGTGGCCCCCCCAGAAATCCGCGAATGTCGCTGGTCAGTGTCCAACGGAACCCAGCCAATGCCGGGTTGATAAGCGCCGCCGCGAGTGAGTGATAAGCACCCGGGAAGAGGCGCCAAGTCGTAAATGAAGTGAGCTAAAACTGGAACTGGAAAAAGAAATAGAAACCTCAACGGCCACGATAATAATTAGTATACAATCATTAATCAAAGGCAATATTAAAAGTATAAACAAAAAAGAAGCAGTAAAATGGCAAAGCGTGCTAGCTTAACCCACGACAGCCCGTCGCTGGAACTGGAGTTGCCGCTGCTGGCGCCGCAGGAGCGGAGTTCGCGGAGCAGGAGCGGGACAAGTGAGTATGCCAACGTACCAGGCTCTAGCCCCCTCCCAGTTGGGCCATTAAACCAGTTAACTTGGTCAAAACAACTGGCTAACTGGCACACACCACACACCACACACACACTGGCCATAAATCAGTGACACTTGCACGTTGCAATGCCAAAGCCGGAGTTGGGGGTTAGGGGGTTAAGAAGGGGCCATGCCATACTGCGGACCTGCCTGTGTATTCCCTGCCCGATCGAATCTGAATACGAATTATTTGTATTGCCATTTAATTTATGGAAATCGTGTAGCGCCAATCCAATTAGAATATTGGCAGTAAAATCAATCGCGACACAAGTCCCGCCTGAAATTGAAACCGAAACTCTGGACGAAGTCGAGCCCCTCCCCGTTCGCTTTTTCTATTATTTATTTCCATATGTCAACAGTGCCGATACCCATACCCTACCCCGTTTGTTGTTGGTTGGTTCATTGATAAAAGCCCGGTGTCAATTTATTCCCCACTCAAAAGCCAATTATTTCTGTCGTTTGTGGATTATAAATAAACCCAGCACATTATGCAGTTTATTTGCTTAGCCACAACAACAATTACTCGAATAAAAACAACAAGAGTAACGTTTACTGTGCGAACAAATTGTAAAAAGATAAAGTAACACTTTCTATCGCATGGTGAGCGTAAAATATCGCATGCGAGAAATATGGCAGCTTGCTTTTCCAGATGTGAATGAAATGTTGATAAGGGTGGGAAAATGGCAGGGAGAAGTTGAATAAAAGCGTGGAATATATAAAGGAAATGAGTTATGGCCCTTAGGCAATATTAAGAACTAATAAAATTATTAAAATCAAAGGAATTTGTAAAAAAATGCTAGAGGAAGTGCTTCGGAGCATATTAGGAACTTAAAAAATAATAAAAATCAAAGGACTTAGGATGAAAAGTGCTACATTAAAAACACCAAAAATTATCATATGTCTTTTTCTTGTATTTATAATATTTTAAGTGTTAAAAAGCCAGTAAAATGTTGAAAAACTTTAGCCAATTTATCATTTAATGAAATGGGCAGAACAATCTACCACTGTTCCGTCAGAGCACATATAACGGTGCAGCATTCCGTGATGTTGAGCTTGAGTAGCTGGGCTGTCCACTTGCTGTTCCTAGTAAGCCATGCCTGTCCTGCCAATCTTTGGTTATTGGCGTATTGTCTTAAGTAGTCTTTGAGCTTTTAAACACACCTCGTAAGTTTGAAAGTTTCAGAAAAATAATTTACTAAATATAAAAGAATGTTTTATATTTTACAATAAATTCGGAAAAAATTGTTTAAGTATTAATCATCAATCATCATTTAAAATCATTATCCTAATTTTTCGTGTAGTCACTCTTAGCTAAAATAGTTTTCGAAATTGTCTCTTTGCATTTTTTGATGATTTCTAAATTTAACCAGAGCAATCATTCGGGATTCCTTATTGACAAACAATCTGTCCGAGCCGATGACAAATGTATTATTTTTGCTATAAGAACTTGACCTCATTATTTGCTAAGAATTGCTTTTGTAAAGAGGGTATTTCCGTCGCAATGGTAAGTCAACAGGATGCAAGAATTTAATTGGGTTGGCCCTGCGATGAATCATATATATTTCTATTTAAATATTGAGATAGTACGAACCATCCCAAGACTGTAAATACTGATAGGAAATTGAAATATTCAACAAAGATATCCTAATCTTTGCTGCCACTAATAACTTGGGGTTCAAGCTTGATTTCACAATTAGCACCATTTATGGCATTCAATTAGCAACAATTTAGCCAGCGGACAAGGAATCTTGTTTGTTATCGGATCGGAGCTGGCTGGGCAACTTTGTCTTCATTCGTTTCATTCGCAAAGCAAATAAATAACACATTTTCGCGTAATGAGACAAACTAACAATAAACAAGAGGCAGACCCCATGGCCCCGACAGTCATAAATCAATCATAAACCGGCACGCTCGGTAGCCAAATTCCGTCAACAAATATTCGGACATCGCAGAGAGCGAAAATATATAGTTGAGGATCGGGAGATCTCTCTCTGTCAATAAACACTCACAGAACTATGGGCCGCTGGCTGAAAATTGCCATTAAACAATCATCATCAACTAACAACCCCAAAATAAATACGAGATACGAGGCAACATCAGCGCCACAGAAGTGTCAACAAATTGTCAGAATTATATTTGATGTGATCTATCAGGCAAATTGTTCGCGACAAGAGGCATTAGCCAGTAAAACCCCCTGCCGATCGCCGAGTGTTGAACAATTCTCGGCACGCTCCGCCGATCCCCGGCCGATCTCCGCCAGCGGTGTCTGTGTAACTGCAGTTCACACACCAGAGATACCCGTAAAGCCATTCCCATTTGATCAATTGATTTATATCATTACACCTCGGAAATGCAAGGGGGTTTGGGGGGAACAGCGTGCAGCTTTGGCTTTTGTTTATGCGGAAGTGTGATTACCCTTATTAACATCTAATTAGATATTAATCTAATAGGATATCATTAAAAGAGATGGCATAGTCTTGGTATTCATTTATGTATTATAACATTAATTTTTATAATTTCACTCTTACATTATAAAATGGTTATTGTTTATTAAATAAGTTTAAGACTGTTGCCAAGAAAGGAAGCAATTCCATTATAAGTTTATTTAAGAGTATTAACAGCCGAAACAAATGTTTTTTTTGCAGCTAATATAAGGTATTCTATATTTAATTATTGTTCCAGTAAACCACGAAAAACTTTATATTTCGATTAGTTCTGGAAAAGTTAATTTAGGGCAGTGTATGCCTTGGATCCATAAAAATTTATTTGCCCTTCTGTTTAAGAGCATTATTAGTGTGGGAAATCTTTCTTTCGGAGAAGTGTATGCCAGTCGATAATACATATGATTAAGCAAAGTAGTGATATTACAATTATTTATTGTTCAAGTTCCACTTAATATATTTCTCTTTATTTATGCCGGTAAAAACCAATTACATTTTACAAAAGATTTACAAAGAAGTTAGTAATGATTTACAAACTCAACACCTTCATTGGTTTAGTGAACTGTAATCATAAGAAAAGATTGCATAATTAATTATTGATCCTGACACTTGAGGGTGCTTGAGGGCATCATTAGGCCGGAGAACCCTTCTTTTCTGCCAGTGTACGGCAGTAAGGCTGAGTGTAGCGGTCGGTGCCGGCGATTAAATAACAACAGCAACAGTTTTGCGCGCCACGCGAAGCGAAAGCTTAAGAGCGCGCTTTTAAGCTTAAGAGAGAGCACCGAGTGGGGCGAAAGTGAACGCGCATCAGGTGCAGCAGCAGCAGCAGTAGCAGCAGCAGCAGCAGCAGCAGCAGCAGTAGGACCAGCAGTAGCAGCAGAGCAGCAGCAGAAGCAACAACACAGCGCTCGACGTCGCCGCAAAGAATGGTCCAAGCTCGCAGCAGGATGCGAGCATCCGAGTAAGAGCATCGTGTCCCCGCCAGCAACATCTGCTGGCGTCGCTGCCGTGGGGCCGCCAGAGAGGGAGCCAGCAGCAGAGGCGAAGGTTATAAAAGTGGTTCGCCGCAGAGACGAGCGCTCAGTTGCTCTTGGTCAGTCGCCGTGTGATGTGCTTGGTCGCAACGGAACAGAACAGCCTGCCATCGTCGTTGTCACCGTCGTCACTGTCGTCGTCGTCGAATCGCATTCCCATCCTCATCCTCAGCGTCTAGGAAATAGTGCGAATCAAGAGCAGGAAGCAGCGGTCCGTGGTTCGAGGTGCGAGATTCGAGATTCGAGAATCGAGTCTCGAGATCCGTGGCGTGGGAGCGGGAGCGTGTGGGTGCGTGAGTGCGCATAGTATAAAATTAAATAAACGAAAAGAAATGAAACGAAATGAAACAACAGCAATGGCAACGGCAACGGCAACGGCAGCAACAAATGCGAGTGGCAACAATGATGCTATATATACTGAGATACCAAGATGAGACGGGCAGAGCGATGTGCCGATATATACGGACGCTGGGACTCATGGTTCTGGTGCCATTCCCTCCCAAGACAGGCCGCCAGACAATGTTTGGACAAGCCATAAATAATGGGAGCGAGTAGCAGCAACGGCGGTGGCGGAGGCGGCCCACACAGCCCTGGCTAAAATTTCATAATTTCATTCGCTCTATTATTATTAGTATTATTATTATTATTGTTTGACGTTATTATTTACTAGAGTGCCGTGCCGCCGCCACCGCCACCGCCGTCGTCGCTCATTGGTCCGCTCGTGTTTGTTTCCAAATTGCAAATTGCTGTTGGTTTAGCGGGAAGCGCGCGCGAATAATTTACCCGCAGACCGTAGCCCGCACCACGCTGCGTATGAGCAATGAAAATGCATCCGAATTCGTGCACGCCACCGGACCACGTGTCGAATGCGTAATGCCGCATTAAGCGTATCGTATTTTCCCCAAAGAGACAGCAGGGCAGACGCTCGTAAAATCAGACAGGGAACGGGAGAACTGCTGGCTGATTTTATGTTATGTGTCAGTTTCCGTTTAGTGCGCTTCTCTGCCCGTAAATTTATTCCAAACGTAAACGTACAAAAACGAGAAAAATAAAGAAAAATACAAACAACAACATAAAAGATAAAGGGTAAAAACAGAAAAACAAACAAAAACACAAACGACAAACGTGCGACGGATTTCCGCGCCAAGACACCATCAAAACAAAAGGCTCCAGCAACAGGAAGCGGGCTAGGAAGTCGCCATCAGCCATCAGCCATCAGCCTGCCAATTGTGCAGCAGGACGCGTGCTGCAGGATTGCCTGCGCCTGTGCCTCCCGCAGCAGCAGTAGCAGCTACAACAGCAGCGGCTATACAGCAGCAGGAGCAGCAACTTGTTTTTTACATCCATAAGGTAAGCTCATTACGGACACAGGCTGCCTCGTAACGTTGACAACGCAACAAAATGCTGAACTTAAAAATACAAAAGAAGGTCCCGACCACAGAATACCGGGTGCCCAAGTCATTGCCTACTTTGTGGCGATATTTAAGTTTGCTGGAAACTATAAAATGTCTCCTGTGAGAGCATAACTCGCTTTATGAGGCAAATTATGAATGTAATAATTATTTTCACACCTTTTTTCATACCCTGTCACGAATTTAATACACCCTTTAACTTTGAGCGTACTAGGTATAGTCAGTGTGTAAGTGTGCGATAGTCCTGGCATCCTTGCTCGCGGACGTGCCGCCAGCGAGTTTGCTTTGCTCTCCTTTGTTTGTTTATTTGTGCGCCTTTTTTTTGTTGATTTCGTTCTTTTTGGTGATTTTTTTTTGCGAGTCTATTTGTTTGTCTCTTGCAACAACAACAACAACAATAGCAGCTGAAATGGTAGCAGCAGGATAACAACAATGAGGATAACAACAATGACAACTACAATGACTTTATCCTGACAGATTGTTGAAGCCAGCAGCTTTAGTCCCTCTGGTGTAGCCTCTCTATGTATGTACGGGACCCACTCAGAGTATCTGAGAGTTCGCTACGAGGATTTTCCCGTAAATTGTAGCCATAAATGGCATAAACGGAAATGGTCTTTAAAAGTGGCAGAAACATGTCCGCGCTAACATGGGAAAATTAAGTGATTTTTGCAAAGATTTATGCCTGTAAACTGTGGGGATTTGCAAGTATTTTAGAGATAAATAAATGATTATTATATAAATATTATTAGTTTCTAGAAGGAAAAGGAAATAACTGATCAAATTCACATATAATTAAAGTATTTAATGAACTGTAAAATCCAATTTAATGTTTGTTATACCTCAGGGAAATTAAGGGTTAAGGTATTTCCCATTCCCTCTGCAGAACTAAAGGTTATAATTCCTGTTTAGCATTAACTCCCTCAAATCCCCAAGCTCTAACTTATGGCTTAATGGGCTGGTCACAATCAGGATTCAAAGGAATTTCATTTGGCATTGGCCCCCTCATACATACCCAAAGAATCAGCGGCAGAGTACAAATAAATTCTAAGAGAGACTCAGAGAAGTCAAAGACTCATGGAAATGAAATTGAAAACTCCACATGGCTGAACCCAAAGAGCCATAACCCGACATTGAACATATTGAGTGGCTCATAAGCATATTCTAATGGGCATGGGAATCCCGACAATGCAGCCAAGAGCTTGGCAGACGTCGCAGGCAGGAAGAGATGGGGACAAACAAACATAGCTGGCAATCACCTGGCGCCGCCGGTTCCCAATCCCAATGCCACCTCCTCCTATCCGTAAGGTTATGCTAATGGCGGATGCTTTGACTGCCGCGCTGCCACTGATTGGAAGCGCATAAAAGTAGCAAATCAGTGCGCACTTTGAAATGGAAATTCTAATCAAAAAGGCGCGCTCCCCCAACAATGGATTGGGGGGCAGAGTTGGAGACGGAGACGGAGACGCTGCTTAGCTGGCTAAATTCGAAATTGCCAAACGATTTGCTATTCGATTAACAAGACACGGCCCGCGGGGCAGGGGCACAAAATGGATGTGAAAGCCAAAGGCAAAAGCAAAAGGACACATCATCAACGGCAGACAAGTCGGAATGAAAATAGATTTGTGAATTCATGTTGACAACAATGGATCAGCGGCAGCATTCGCTTAAACATCCATACGGATTTACATTAAAAGTGAAGCTAAATAGAAACCGAATATGGTTTAACACGAAACTGGGCTTATGGAAGTGTAAATACCCTTTGCAAAAAATATTCTTATATAAAATATTAAGATTTTGGATAGAGTTATAGAGAGAATTAGAAAGTTGTTTTTATTACTCATACAACTCCCCTTTAAATTAATAAATTGAAGCACTTTCCCAGCCATTTAACTAAGCTTTTCTATTTGAATTTTCTCAAATTAAAATCGACAACGGATATACCTTTTTTGTTGGCGCCATTTCGCCGCTGGGCTGATGACCTATATTCCTTTGTTTGGCTCTACAACACCGGACGGACGGACGGATTCCGGCTGCGAGTCCGGTCCAGTATCCTCTGCATCATCGCAGCTCTCTGACTTTGTTTACGGCCAACTGCAGGACCACACCGGACTGAACTGAAGCGGACAGGACAGGACATCCAAGCGGCAGCTGTAAGTCCGGGCCGAGAGCCCGAGGTAGGCGGCAGGCGGAAGGAAGGAAGCCAGTAAGGACCCTTCAAATGTGAACGAGGACGAAACGGAATTGCCATATTGCAATGTTTTCATCCCATTCCGCTGTATTTTTTTTTTTTGCTAAATAAAAGATATCCGCTGATGAAATTGTACCAAGGGCTTTTAGGGGGCTGAAAAGGTAGCGAAATTTGCATAATATATCAACAAACAAGCAAAAGCACACACGCACACACACAAGGCACGCCCACCTCATAAACTTTAAAATACTTTGTGGCTTGGCTGCCTTTTCAATTGATTCGAATTGATTTGATCCTTGTGCGTGTGGGAGTGGAGTGGAGCTGGGCGGGGGCCCACTTCATTGTAATGATTTTGGCATTTGAAATTCTGTGAAAATTTGCCATTTTATGGAATCCGATCACACAAAATTGTCAAGCTGCCTCCAATTTGCGGCAATCAAATGTGCGCCAATCTGTTCGGTGGGCTTTTGTGGCTTATAAAGTTGCAAATGTGTTCTCGCATTGATATGAAAATTGCTGACAACAGTTCATTATTGTGAATAAACCCCAAGTTCGTGTGCCGGGAATTTATGGTATTTTTATTGCTCATTAGCTTGAGCGGAAATTCGGAAAATTATGTAAGCCATATAAATCCTTAAATATTTTAGTTTCTTATAATTGATATAGATTTCCATTTTAAAAGATACCTAACTTAATTGTAACTCTTTAGAAACATGAGTAATAAACTGTGAATAATTTTCTCGACTTGTTTTTCTCAAAGTTTATGATGCCTGAAATTTTCCATAGGGCGTTCGATTCGTATATTTTTCTTGGCTCCCGGTTTTGCCTCTGGAAAGGCCATCGTTAAATCGAAATATTTGGCGTAAAGTCAAGAAACAAAATTCGCTCGTTAATTGCCTGATTTAGTTCGTAATTAGTCGCATTAGTAAGTTTATGCGGGGGCTTTAAACACAGTAGTTTATATATATTTGTGTTCGAATTTGTTTACTCAGTGCCCGAATCAATTGTGTTTAATGGCAAGGCGTGAAATCGTAAATTTCAAAGGCGAAAGTCTATCGGCCCGAGGACGGACCATTTGCAGCACGTTCGTGCGCAAATCGAATGTTCGAATTGTTTACAATTCGCGCCGCGGGTCGAATTAAATGCATTTTGCTAACTAAGCGTTGCGCATACGCCCCGTGGTGTGCTGTTACTGTGATGTTACTTATCTGAAAGCGGCAGTCGCACAGCTGCAATTAGCCTGACAAGTGATGAAGTGAGGCTGGGCAATGCTATACGATGACGGGCCGCCATCCGGCGGGATGTTCTGCCTTCTCAGTCATCTCAGTCATCTCAGCCATCGTCATCGCTCATCCGCACCGAGGGCCACTTGTCGGTGCAACGGAAGCGCAGCTCATTGCTGCGTGCAAGTGTCTGAGATTACTATTACCCACTTGGCAGCAGCCTCCTCCTCATCCTCCTCCTCTGAGAGGCGGCTGCATAATAAACAAATCAAATCCTATAAATGTGCAAATTAGCTGGCAACGTCACCGAGCCATGCTTGGTGCACAAATGCAAATCCAAATGCAGATGCGGCAGCAGGCGTCATCATTATCATCATCATCACCATCATCGCCAGCCCCCGGCACTTTCATTTCGCTTCTCTATCGTGGCATGAAAGTGAATGCACTTTTATATGCATGACGGCTAATTACAGCGACAATTTGTCTGCCTCTCTCCCATCCCCACACCCATTCCCAGTGCCATTCCCAGTGCCTTCACCATTCCCATTCCCCTGCCTCCCCAGAGCTAAACGCTTGCCTTTGTATTAAAAATATTTAGCACATTTCGGCTTTTGTGATTATGACGCTACCAGAGCTTCTTTCTCGCCTCTGATTATTTACACCCGGCCAGTTGTAATTGTCTGGGGAAACCCCCCTAAATTTGTCATTGTGCGAGATTCGTTTCGGGCTGCTTAAACGGCTAGAGAATTGCTCAGAAGCATTACATAGCAATAATAGAGAAGGAATAGGTAGAATAGGTATCACAAAATAACATAATAAAGTTAAGTTTAAGGTTTGTTAGCATTCAATTCAAAACATAGTGAACAGAACTATTCATATTTAATAGCATATGGAACTTCCATAATGCAAGATAAATTCTAAGCAGACATTTAAACAATATCTTAAATATAATTAACAGAAATCTTAGCAAAAGTATAAATATTAATTACAAAAATTGTAACTATTGCCTTGAAAAATGTTGTACAAGGAAAATTGCATTGCTCTTATTAAAGTAAATAAATAAATGTGATTTTTAAGACTTCTACTAAAGTAAAGGACTGCTTAAATGAATAGAGAACTCTGCTAAAGCATTCATATCATTAATAGAGATATCACAAAATAAATATAACTTAATAAATTTAATTTAAAGGTTTGTCAGCATATAATTCGTAATGTATTGAGCAGAACTATTTATATTTAATAAAATATGAAACATAAATTCGACCGTTAGTATTCTTAGCAAACATTTGAACAATATCTTTTTTTTCTAAACTTGTTGCTACTTAGCGACAATTTTTCTTAGCAGCTTTATAAATATTAATTATAAAAATTACATAACTAGTGCCTTGAAAAATCCAGTAAAAGAAAATTCACTTTTTTATTCTTAAAGTAAATGGATAAATATGATTTTAAAGAATTATTTAAAGATGTTGGCATAGCTGTTTACTTAGAAGTGGTGGCCTCAAATACGTTATAAATCGTTTTATTATTCTAACAATCATTTAATGTTATTTCCCAAACCCTAAACACTGTTGGAATTTCCTTACATCCTTAACTAAAACTATGGGAGACAGTAGGAAAATATTCCCAAGTTTGTCAAAAGAAATTTGAACACTTAACTTAAATGTAAAATATGTGTGTGAAACAAACAAAATGACTTAGTGCGAGGGAAACTCCACACACTTACTCAGTCAAGTTAATTAAATTTATTATTCATTAATCTTTTATGATCGCCGTGAACAAGTTCTCGCATATTTATGCAAATACGAGCAATAAGAAAGCCTCGCTCTTTCTTTCACCCTTTGTCAATTGTCTTTAGCGCCGTCTGTGGCTATTATTAATTAACCACGACTGGAAGCTAAGCAAATTATTAATAGCCAGTGCGGGTGAGAGGGGGTAGAGAGAGCTCTGGCATTGACTTTTCAATTGAAACAAATCATTATTAGAGGAGCTTGTGTGTGGATCTTGTTCAATTGCGGCGCTTTGGCGCGCCGGTGGCGGAGCGTGTCAAGAGATCGCACCCAACGCATCCGCGTCCGAAGCTGGATCCTCCCCTCCCTCCCTGGGAACGGGCCAGCATGCATTTCTATGAACGCGCAGGGAATTATAATTAGTTATTTATGGCCGCAATGTAAACGTAATTACCAATTGGACATGGGCCATTGCAGCTCGATAAGCGTGGGGTGTGAAACTGCCTCAACTATCTATCCATGTATATTTAATAGTACAATGAGCTCGGTGTTGAGTTATGCATAAAAAAGCAGAAAGCAGAGAGCAAACTAGATCGCGTAGATATATTGCGTCAATGACCAGTTCTGGCTTTTTATGGACGGCTGTCGGGCTGATAAACTGGGAATTGACTGATGTAGTTCTCTGTGGCTTGAATAACTACATGTAAATAAAGTATATTAAATATTAATGTGCACGTTAAACTGCAAATTGTATTAATTTTATAGACTTGCACTTCATAAGTTTAAATTCTTGACAGATAAGAAATAGTTATAGCTCAATTTGAAATTTATGGATTATGAATTCTTTAAATTCTTCAGTTTTTTTTTCCTGTTTAAAGGCAAGACTGTTACAAGCATTACTGTATAAATATATTTAATTGCCTTTAAGGAATAGTGACCATAAAAATCCATTTCTTGTTATATAAACATTCTTCTTAAGACAATAAACCATTCAGAGCTTGTGCAGTTTAAATTAAATTATATATTTAAACACTTCAAAAAATGCTCATTATAATTCTTATCTCAAAGGGGAAAATATTCTTAAGAAGAAAGACATCATTAGCTTCCTTGATTGTGTTATTTAAAAATAATTATTTTTAATTAAGCTGAATCCCTCTGCGTCAGCATCCCATTTCTTAATTGAGTTATTTTAATCTCAGAACCAGGAACCTGTCGATTTGTCAAACTGTCCAATCATATAGCAGTCGCTACTAGTGATAGGGGAGCAGCAGGAGCAGGGATGGGCAGCTGCGTAGCTGGGCAGCCAGGCAGCCGGGCAGCCGGGCAGCTGGGGTGTGACCAGGGCGACAACAGCTGCAGAATGCAATTAGCGTTATTTTCAGCGTGCCATGATATTGCACATACGCCATGTGCACCAGGCGAGTTGAAGGTAAACGGCGACGACGTAGTTTATAGCATTGAAATTGAGCCGTTGTGCCCACACGACGACATGGCGGCGACCTTCGCCAGCAGTTGCATCTGTGGCAGGAACGCCCAGCAGCCGCCCAGTAACTCCGTTGGCCAAAAGCTAAGCCCCACAGCAACTAAAACTGCCGGGAAGGGGAGGACGAGGACGAGGGCGAGCCATATGGAAGGGTGCCTATAAAATTGATAATTAATTATCCTGCTGGGGCAGCAAGGAACAGGGAACGGGAACTGGGACGGGGACGTGGTCTGTGCCCGCGGCTTTTCGCGGACACGCTCCGCTTATTCCTGTTTACAAGTGCGTGAAAATGTGCGCTCAACTGCTTATCACGTGCGGCGTATGGCGTGAATTTTACTGCCGCAGCCACATCCAAATCCTCATCCTGCCGCCACCGCAGCCAGTGGCCACTCGGCCACATATGCCAAATCCCCTCCTAAATGTTATATCTCTTCCGAAGGCCTGGACATATGCAAATTTAACTCTCGGCCCGCAGAGTGTTTGTGCCATAAATGTTGGCATCCCTGATTGATATGTGGACAGTATTTGATTCATGACAAGTTGTTGGGCATAGAAAAAATTGCATTCTTTACAGGGTTTTAACAGTAGTACATTTTTTACCTAAGAGATTTCATCAACTGTGGTTCTCTCTATTAAATAATCTTTAAATCCTCCTGCCTACCTCTACAAAAGCCTTTATACTGCGGGCAAATCGCTTAATTTGGCTTGATTATACCACGTTGGTAAATCAACTGAAAAGAATTAAACACTTAAGTCGGCCAACTAAAGTCCAAGCTAAGTAATGCCTGAGGAAAAGTTTGCCTACTTTCGGGCATTGATACCTTCGGGCTCAACTACTACATATAGGCTTTGGATCCATTCCCGGCCAAAGCCAAAGCCCAGACAAAGCCACAAAGGAAATCGCAAACGGGACAAGGCGTAGAAAGGATACGGCGAGTGGAATGGGGAAAAAGTTCAACCAGCAAAGGGACACGAACATGGCAGGAGAGCACGAGCTAACCCTGCGTCCTCCTGCGGCTCCACCCCAAACGCAATTACATTAAATCTTGGCTATTATTCTTCTACTTTGTAGAGCTGGCTCAATGCTCGGCGCTCGGTGCTCAGCACCCAACTTGCGCCGGTCTCGGGCTGCTGCTGTAGTTAATCGCCTCCAACGTGATTGAATTCCATCGAACGCAGGTTGACCAATGACCGGACACAAGCATCCTTGGCCGGGATCAAGGAGCTGCGAGTTGCGAGCTGCGGGCTACGAGCTGGAAGCTGTTGGCTCGGAGCGGGGGCTGCCCTAATAAATGAAATAGAGCCGCTTGACTTGACTGCATTCGAACTGTTTCTGAGAGGCCTTCGGCTTCGGCTTCGCCTTCGTTTTTGCCTCCAACTTGGTTTATGGCCAGTCACTGACCACTTAACTAATTGCTCCTTTGTGTGCTCCTGACACGGGCAATAAAATTAATTCCACTGTATCCACAGCAGCCGCAGAATTCGTTGCGCTTGGCATCTATCAAGTCAATTATTTGCATGTTCCCCTCATCTAAATCTTGCCAATCTGCATTCTCGGCATTTATTTATCTTCGCTTGATGGGGAACCGAATTCTTAGCGACTCTAATTGTGCTTGGTGTCTTACTTAATTGAGTAGTTAGTTTGATAAATAAAACTTTGTTAGGGGAAACATATTCGAAGAGAGACTCTGAGTAAGTTTTAGGAGTATTTGAGAGCAATATTAATATAATGGATACTTTCTACTTAGTTTGTCACAATTAATAGCTATTAAAATGCATTTATTCTTTATTAAATCAATTCATAAATCTTCAAAATCACTCTGTAGCCATTATAAGCTATATCTTTAATATTGCATTAACATAAAATAAGAATGAGTAAGATGTATAAAATACTTTCCATAATTTCCATTTAAAGGTTTCCTTGACCCTTTTATCTTCAAATAATTTCCATATTCTAACACATTCCCTTTCATCTCACCTTCCAGTTCCTTTGTGCATCATGCACGACACCGGCAAGCCGTCCCCCACCGCCGCCAACACCAACACCACCAGCCCCACCATCCCGCCCAGCAAGATGGCCGCGACACCCCAGTCACCTGCCGGTCGGGATCCCCAGGCTCCAGCGGAGGACGAGGATGAGACCGATGTGATCGGCGACCTGATGGGTCACTACGGCAAATGGCAGCTGCTGATGACAGTGCTGCTGTCGCTCTTCCAGGTGCCCAACACCTTCCACATATCCTCGTCCATCTACCAGGCGGCCAACAAGGACTTCTGGTGCCAGAGGCCAGAGGAGCTGCAGCAGCTCCCGGTGGATGTCTGGCGTAATCTCAGCGGCTCCGTCGATAACTGCCACCGCTGGGAGGTCATCGACTGGGATCAGGTGGGCAATGGCACGGCGCTGCCCACAGAGTGGAAGGTGAGAGGGATCCATCCTAGGATTTTGGGGATTTTCGATTGTGATTAAACCTTATTTTTTATTCCTTTTTTTAGAAACCACCAGATGAGGATAGACAGATGGTGGCCTGCGAGAAATGGGAGTACGAGACGCACGACAATGTGGGCAACACCTGGACCTCGGAGTGGGATCTGGTGTGCGACAAGGAGCACCTGAAGAACGTGGCCGAGATGTTCTTCCTGCTGGGCGTGGCAACAGGTGGCATCATCTCCGGCTATTTATCGGACAAGTTTGGGCGCAAGACAATGCTCTTCATATCGGCCGTGCTGCAGACCATATTCGGTGAGTGCTTCCCTGAGCATAAAGGCCATCTCGGTCGGTCTCTGTGTGTGCTTGTGCACACGGAAGTCACAGCGACATTGGCCCTGACGATGTCCTCCTCCGTTGACTGTGAACTTGGCCATGTCAGTGCGGGGGGTCAACACGAGCACATCGAGTGGCTCTCTGTGGGTTTTGTGGGGTCGATTGGTCGAGTGGGTCGACTGGGGACTCGAGCTGCAGTTGTGGCTGCCAGGCGGCTCTTGCCAGCCAGCCAGCCTTGTTGTCCTTGTTGATTAAATCTCACACAATGTATAATTGAAATTTGCATCCAAAAGGACATTACTAATGAGGGACTGGCACGTGTGCGGACTTGGCCACTGATTGCTTTGCTGCATTGCGGCGGATTACTTGGGATAAGTTGTTACTAGGTTACCAGGGAAAGAGCTTAAAGTTGCAGCTTTGACTTTAATTCTTAGTAATTTTGGATTTAAAAACCTTTTTAAAGATTTTTATGTGTCCCTTTCAACCTTTTTGTAAGCAAATTAAATTTAAATTTATTTATATTTTATCCCCCAGGTCTCTGGCTGTACATCTGCAGCTCCTTCGAGCTCTATTTGACGCTCCGCGCCCTGCTGGGCTTGGTATCGGTATCCGTCACATATTCGGGGCTGATTCTGGCCATCGAGTACGTGGACGGCAAGTGGCGCACACTCGCCGGAATGTACAACCTGTTTCCACTGCCAATCTCGTACATGATCATCTCGGGCCTGGCCTATCTCGCCCAGGACTACCAGCGCCTCCAGCTGTGCATTGGGATTCCCGGGATCTTCCTTTGCTTTCTCTGGTAAGACTCCAAACGCTTAAACGGAAGGTAAACAAACAGCGAATGGCGAACGGGATGCGTGCCCTAGAATAACACATTTATTCGCATGTGTCCGCCTGCTGTGTGTGTTTATAGATCTCTGCGATCTGGTGAATAAATGGGGGAAACGGCGGGTGCGTGGGTGTCCCCCCGCCACTATAAACAGAGAGTGGCATAATTTGCCGCGGCACATGTTTCGCTTGATATATGGCGCTGGTTCACTGCGATTTCTCCTTCTTCTGTATATATATATATCTGATAATATATATCTGATATCCGGCAGGTTTGTGGTCCCGGAATCGCCGCGCTGGCTACTGGTCAAGGGTCGGCTCGACGAGGTGCGACGGATTATCGAGGCGGCCGCCAAGTTCAATGGACGCCAGCTGCCCGCCGACTATCAGCTGACGCCGCCGACGCAGGAGAGCAGCTCGCAGGACGTCACCTACCTGTTCCGCTCCAGCTACCTGCGCCGCATCTCCATCTGCTTCCTCTGCATCTGGTTCACCATGAATCTGGTCTACTACGGCATCGTTCTCAACATGAGCTCCTTCGGCGGCAATGTCTACTTGAATTCGGTGAGTTCTACGCGTTGCGTATACGCAGCGTGGGCGCGTTAAGTATACGCAGGGTCGCCTGGCAAAACCACTTTGTACAGACTTCGTCCAGCCACCGAAATCATGTCAACATATAGGATCAATCAGCGCATTTAGCCAAGTGCCAAGTGGTGCTCCTGGCTGATGGCTGATGGCCGCCTAATTGGATTTGTCAGCGATTCCATCAGCCGAAGACCGAGAAGAATGTCTGTTCGATGTCAAGTGCCGCTGGTCCCACTGCTGGACGGTGTGAAAATGTGTTTGCAATCGAATTATGATGTTACCTCCTCCCCTCCCATGCCATCCATCCCAGCCCCCCCTCGGTTGATAAATCCTGCCTCGGCCGCATCCGCCGCCGCAGCCATCTTAGCCCCTCCAACTGGCACTTGGCCAAATGGATGTTGAGCACAGTGCTGACGGGCCTTGGATTAGCGGCCAAAGAGTAAACACTATGCAAAACATGCTCGGCATTTGTTTCGGGATTTGATTGTTTTAAAATGCTAAAGCGCTTAAGGTTGTCTGATCTCTGTGTTTGCTTTCCCTCGCACGAGCAATTCGGTAATTAGTTTGATTTGCCGGGGTATTGCCTTTAAAATGGAAAGTTGTCATGTCGGAACATTGGTTGGAGATAAATGATGGACTTTATTACTATATTGGTAAATTCGAAAAATAAGTATTAGTATATAAAAAAACAGGATAATATAATTAGATAATTTCTTATTAATATAAACAAAAATTATTTCAAAATAATTTTTTTAATGGTACTATGACACTTTCCTTGTTATTGTTTGCTTGACATCCTGTTTGTGAAAAGAGAATGGTCACGTTTCTTTTCTAATTAAGTTAAAAAAATTAAATATATTTTTGATTATTTTTACCTTTTCATTATTTTCTTATTACTTATATATGTACTTGTATTACTTATGTGACATCATTGTTGCTTTTTGCTTGACATTTTTTTTGTGAAAAGAGAATGGTCACACTTTTCTGTTGTAAATAAGAACTTTACAAATTTTAAACATATTTTGTTTATTTCCCCTTTTCATTATTTTGGTATTATTTATATACATTGTTATAACACAACGTTGTTGCTTTTTGCGTAACTTAATTTTTGTGAAAAGGGAATGGCCGCACTTTTTGCTTAGTAATAAAAAAGTTATATATTTTTTAAAATTCTTTCCTGTTTCATTTTACTTTCTGAATCATATCGCACTTACATACAACCCAATAGTCTGAGAAAGAAAACAACAATGTAGTGTCATAACCCAATTAAATACAATAAAGTTTCGTTAGACTTAAAAACTTTCATAACTAAATAAACCTTTACAAATTAAATTATAGTAAATTAAATTAGTTTAAAGCTTTTCCCTAGCAGAAATCCGCGCTAATTGCTCATCACTGGCCAGATAACGACAATGGGCATGCCAGCGGGCTTCTCAGCTAATTTATTGCATAATTTATTTTGACAACGCCGGGCGCACCTTTGATGCCGCTCTGATTTAATGCGCCCCGCCGACAGTTGACATCTTGTCCACTTGTCCCTGCTCATCCGCTCATCCTCTCCGTCTTGTCTCGTCTCCTCCGCAGGCGCTAGCTGGCCTAGTCGAAATACCCGCCATCGCCGTGGCCATGTACATCATCACCAAGGTGGGCAAGAAGTGGCTCTTTTGCGCCACTTTGATCTGTGCCGGCGTCGCCTGCTGCTGCGCGGCAATCACCGAGGGGCAGCCGGAAATGCTCTGGCTGAAGATCACATTCCTGATGATGGGCAAGTTTACCATCAGTGCGGGCAACACCATTATGCCGGTCTACACGGCGGAGCTCTATCCGACTCCCATCCGCAACGTGGGCGTGGGCGCCTGCAACGTGGCCGCCGGACTGGCCCTGATCCTCACACCCTACCTGTCGCTGCTGGTGAGTGTCCACGCTGAGATCCCCCCACATAATGCACTTTTATCCCGTTTGCCTAATCCTCTCTTGCAGAACAAGATCGAGGGGCATCTGCTGATGAGTCTTCTGACCGCCTGGAGCATCTTCGGCGGCGTCGTTGTGCTCTTCCTGCCGGAGACCGCCGTGCGCTCGAAACCCTCCTCCAACCAGGGTGCGGCCAATGCCAATAATGCCCTTGCCAATGCCAGTGCTGCCAAGCAGGTGTAATGACCGCTGATGTCCAATTAAGCCCCACCACCTGCGCGGCGCCCCCGCCCCAAGGTAGAGTGTATTTTGGCTGGTCCAAAGTACGCCCATGATGAGCTGTCTCTGCCCCCCATTCTGACCCAAGTCCCAGCCTGCCCCACCTGCTGCAACTGCTGCTGCACTTGCTCACCTGCCCACCTGCCATGCCCCGAAGCCACCTGCAATTAACGGTAATCGATCCAATGAATGCCCAAGAGTAATGCCATTTTGCTAGAGAATGTCACATGTCAGGCAGGACCTTGTTTGCGTAGCACGTAGTGAGTATGTATCTTAACAATTAACTAACAACCATGGCTTGTAGCTTATGTCGTAGTCTATAAGAACCACACACTGATCAGTGATCACTGATCACAGATCGCCACCAGGAACACTCGAAATAGCTTAAGTTCTTCGGTTACCATCCGGAGGTAATACTATAAACTAAACCCAAGACTTGGGGAGGAATTGCATTCTTATTTTATTTATTTCAATCATTTTTCTTTGAATATTTTTTTAATTTTCTTTTATTTCCTTTAAATATTTAAATAATAATCAAAATCAGTTTTTTTTTTTGTTAATTATTTAAATACTTGAAGGCTTTGATAAATTACATTTCTGAATTAAATTCTTAACTGACCATAACTGATAACTAATGATTATCCATCATGACACACAGAACAATGGGGTATATTTTTGATTTAAATACTCCAAAAATTAATGTAATTACTATTTTCAAGAATATTTTAGTATACTTGGTATTTAAATATCTATAATCGAAAATGAGCTTCTCTTCAAAGTGTTAAAACATATCATTGAGTGAATTTATATTTGTGTTCAGATAATATATCATTAAAATAAAGACTCATCTCAATTGGCTTAAAAAATATTTAGTTTACGAATTTATGTTATTTTTCTTGATTCAAAGATTCAATTATATTATTTGGTAACTGATACGTAAGATACATATCTTTTATTTTGATTTTTTTTTTTGTTTTCATATAGTTTTAATGAAGCTATAATTTCAATTTTTATTCTGCCGAATTTTATTTACACATTTTTATCAAATAACTCCTAGATTTGCACCTCCCTAAGGCAAGTTTATAACTAAATTAAAACTTTAAATAATAGCCCAGTAAAATACCCTTAGACGTAGAGCCTTACAATTACTGTATTGCTAATCTAATTACAAAAACGAATCAATGTTCGCACAGCCAACACAAACAACAAAAATATATTCTTGTCAATACGTCTTGTCAATATCTCAACGTACACATAATCTCGTCGTTGTCGTCGTCGTCGTCGTCTTCTTGTTGTCTATTAATAAATGTTTTTTCCCAATACGAGATCAATAAGAAACGAAGCTGAAAGCGGATTCCAGCGGCAAATTGTAATCTCCAGTAATCGTAGTCAATTAATCCTTACCATATATACAGTCTCTAAGTATCGGTCAATTATGGATTTGTATATATATGTCTGTTTGTGTGCAGGGACATGGAACATACAAGGAGTTTTATTGTTTAAAGATATACGTATATGTATGTATATGAAGTGAACTAAATCAATTTCCAATATAATGCATTTAACAATGTATACAGTTATGTGTATATGGATATGTGTGCGTTTGTGTAAGAATATTTAGTGAAAACAAAGAAAAAAACAAAAAGCAATCAATTAGACAACACAAAACTGTTGAATTACTTGTTGTACTTATTAAAAATGAAAAACAAAAACCTACCAAGTTGTTATTTGCTCATTGTACGTATTTTTTTGTATTATTTTTCGTACTTTTATTTCGCCTATTTTACTTCTGTTGCCTATTGTACTTACCCGTTAGGATCAGGATCAGCTTCGTTATGTATTTGTTAATAAGTAAGTCATTTTTCTAAGCCTCAAATAAATGGAAGAATACCCGAATCTAAAACGAAATTCAATTAATTGATAAGTTGGACGGACGGTTTGGAGCAAAAGGAAACACTTGAATAAATTTATGAAAAATTGTTGTAAATCAAAATTACCAAAGCAAACGCGATTATAGTGTCAAAATAAAGTATGAATAAATAGATCACTTTGAATTTTTAATGTGTGTGGGATATGGAGGAACTAAGGGGTGGCTTAAGAAATGAATAAATGAGCTCTTGATCTACTATAGCCATTTCCGGTCAATGTTTTTCCATTTCCTGATGAAAATTATAGGAAATTCCAGCCATCTAACCTCTTAAATTAGTTAAGATTTCATTCCTTTGATCCTGTAAAACACATTAAACTCAAAAGAATTCCACTCGCACTCGAACATAAGCTCTCCGCGAAGCTTTCAGGCCTGCGCCAAGCGAAGCGATCGTGGGGTAGTCGATGTCTTAGCTTCGACCGAGCTTTCTCGCTGCTGGCAATGCCTCTGAGCTGCCGAGCTTTCGCTCTCTGGCCAACTTACAGAGTGCTTATAACAGAGCCGCGGACCTTTTAACGGTTCCAGATCGCCGCCGACGTCTGAGAAACCAACGATCGCCGCGAGTTTTCCCCCCATAGCCAATTCCTTTACTATATTTCCCAATCAATCGATCCGATCGCTGGGAAGTCTTGAAAGTGCCAAGAAATCGCTCGCTGATAGGCTCCATCATGAGTGGCGTGCTGCGTCGCGGTTCCCTGAATTTCGATTGCGTGGGCGGGCCGCGGGACAAGGGCAGGGGCAGCCTCGAGGCGAACCTGTACGGCGGATATCGCGAAACGAGGCCGGGCCCAAAGACTCCGGAAATTAGTGTCATTGCCTTGGACTTTCGTCGCTACTCCGAGGACCTTAAGAAGCCGCCGCCAAGGGAGGGGGACGACCAGGAGCTGCCGACAGTTAGGGACCTCAGCCAGGACGACAACAGCGATGTGATATCGAATTTCCTGGGCCACTACACCCGCTGGAGCTTCCTGTGGACCCTGCTGCTCTGCCTGCTCCAGCTGCCCAACACCTTCCACCTGTATATGTTTGTGTTCCAGGTGAGTTTCGACCACGGCCTCCAGCCTTTATGGCTTGCCAAATATTTGCCCAGCTGATTGCGTCGCAAAACCCAATATTTTGGTAGACATAGTACCTACCCTACCCAAAATGACAAACAAACAAACTCGCTCCCCGGAAGAAAACATTGTGCAATTGATTGATTGATAGCTGTAAAGTGTGTGCCAGTGATTTGCACTAATAATAGCCAGCTAATTGGTTGTGTTTCGGAAGTGTAACTCTTCGCTGCAACTCGTTGACAATGGAGTAATTGCTGGGGAAAAGCAGAGATAACTACCGTTTCGATTATTACAAAATGCTACTTATCAACATTTGTTTGTTGCTGTTGTTAACTAGATGAGTGTGCGTAAAATGAGTAACTGGTAACGAATTATGGCCAAAACACACGGACTGAAAACAATTGATAACACACTCTCGGGGAGCTGCCACTTGAGGTTGGCTGGCCGCCGCCGCCGACTCGCAATCACAATTCGCATGCCGATTTCGGCCATCACTTTCAGGCACTTAGCTCGCTCGAAACGCCACTCGACCTTGAAGCACCTTTGACCAACTTCCAGGGAGGCTGTCACCTAGCCACTTTTCCACTTGGAAGCCATTTATCGCAGGGAGTAGTAGTTGCGTGCGCATCATTTGCCTATGGTTTCGAGGTCCGCAATCACGGTAATCGCTCGCCTAGCGTGCTAATGTCCCACTGAAAAGGTAAAAACCACACACACCCGAGCGACCTTGACACACACGATCGGTGGAATCGATCGCCAGAAGTTGCAACAGTCATCGAAAGACACAAGAAGTTCGACCAACAGTGGCTAATTACACTCATTGAGAGCCAATAAATTGGGCGATAAGAACGGAGACTGGCCACGGTTGACCTTAGGCTTCGAGTGATGCAAGAGGTAGCCAGTGTTGGGTCATTTGGTTCAAGCAAAAAAAGGTTTCTTATTAAACCAATAAAAAATGTTGTATTTATTTTTTTGATTTAGATTTAGATTTTTTATTGCAAATTTTACGCTACAAGCTTGAAACTTATCATTAAGAAATAACAAAATTTGATTTATTATAGCATTCAACCAACTAGTACTTACAGTAACAAAACTGTAATTATACACCGCATTATTCGTGAGAACCGAAAATATTTAATTAGAATTCGAGCAGGTTTCATATAAATCAATCAGAGAAAGCTAGTTTATGAGCGTTTTTTTTTTTTTGTCATTGATGTAAATTGTTTTTCCGAGTAATCTAGCCGCCCAAAAGCACTGACTAGATCCATTCCTGTACAGAGTCTGGAGTCTGTCATTCAGATAAACCAAAACGTGATTTTCTCCAAGGAACAATTTACTTCAATGACAAAAGTTAACAAGATATTGAAAAATCGGTTCTTAGTTATATATTAAGCATAATAACCTGACTTATCAAAATCTATTAAAGATGTGTTAAAAAAGCAGACTTGCCGTAACCTTCACCCAAACAATTTTTTGTGATATTTGATAAGAGTGCTAATTTCTGAATTCATTATTTATAAGATTCTTCTATATACCAGAGAAATTGAACAAAAAAGAAACCAAAAATGTACAAACCAAATTTATTTTCAAAAACAATAAAGTGGTTGGGTTGCATTTTGGCATTAATTACTTACTCTGCCTGAGGCTAATGCTAATTTCTCTCCGATACTAGAATTTAAGGGGATATAAAACAATTTGGGGTATATTCCCATTTAAGGGACTATTCTACATTTAAATACAATAATTAAGGGCATATTTAAAAGTACAAACAGAATATAAATAAATAAATAAAAAAAAAACCTAGTTAAGTTTCTTAATATGCGATGCTCTCATTAAATAGCCCATTTGTAGATATCAAACTTAAAGATGTCCACAAAATTCGGGTTCTACCCGGTTTATTAAAATAATCTATAATTCCCTTATCACTTCAGTTTGCCATGTGCCACCGCTTTTTGTTTACTTATTGAAGGTATAAATATAGGTAGCAAAATAGGCAATAACCTGGCACTTCTGTCTGACTGATATTATTATTAAATGCCTAAGTTCTATCTTGGTGGTCTTGGCGCTATTTTCGTTTGATAAGCATAATGTTATCGGGCGAAACCAAACAAACAATAAGCAATTGTTAATTGCCGGAGAATGTAATCGGGGGAAGCCATCGGTTGACATTTACATGAACCAATCAAATATAGAAGAGACCGTCGGAGATAAGATAGCGGCCCCGAACTAGACCCGAAGAAAGTTCGGTTCTAACTATAAAGATATCTTTATGCTGGCGGGATTCACCAAATGAGTTCGAGGCTTCCCGGAGTGTGCATCAGCCTTGTGGGAGGAGGAGTTGGTCAAGGCACTCCCCACGGACGGGTCAAGTGGTTCTTTAATGACTCAAAGTTAAAACAAGCCATTCGGCGGCTATCGTAACATCGCGTTGTGTCGGACATTATTATTATCTTTTTCGGGGGCCCCCCAGAAATCCGTAACAACGCCGCGCCTGCATAAAAAGCTGACAAAAAACCGACAAAAAAAGAAACACAGAGCTGAGACTCGGCCGGATCTCTCGGGGCACACACGCACTCTCGGCTCTCGACACCTGAGCACCAGCGACCTGCCCAAACTGGCATCTGGATCTGGCATCGCTCCGTCTCAAATTTGAATTTCATAAGACACTGACTCTGGCTCTGTTTCGAAAGCCGACATTCTAATTCAGTTGACTTGCATCGCAAGGCGTACACGGTTGCCACTTGCAGCAACCGAGATATGGAGCTGGCGGACATGGACCTGGGATCGGGCGATGCCTCGCCCATGCTCCAGGGCTGCCACGATCTGGAGGAGCTGGACCTCCTGCACACGCGGCTGCTAGAGCGGCTCCTCGGACGCTTCACTGCCTGGCAGGCTCTCTGGTGCGGCCTGCTGTCGATCTTCCAGGCCATCTGCACCTTCCACATATACGTCTACGTGTTCCAGGTGAGTCCGACCCGCGCAGGTTGACTGCTCGGCCGGAGGCCACCCACCACCTGCAGTTGGCCACCGTTTCGCTCCACTGCCAACTACTCGAAGCAACCACAACTGACAAGGTTCTCTGTTCTACCGCCGTCTACCGCCCCCAATGCCAGTTATCAGCGCAAACTTGTGATAAGGTGTCTTCGAGCGGCTGCTTTATTTATTTTTTATTTTCATTATTATTAATTTTGCGGGCAAGACAAACCCGTTTGTGCTCGGTGCTCAGCTACTGCTTGGATCGCCGAAAGATACGGTTTCAATGAGCGAATTTGAGAGCGTATATCAGATGCATTTTATTGCCTCACAATAAATGTGTTTGTTGAACTGGGTGTAGGGGAACTTAACTGGCTTGGGAGATTTCAAATTTCACCTTCCCCCTAAAATTTTAAAAATTCGCTGAGCACCTGTCAAAACTGCAAAGAAGACACTCTTCAACCTTAGGTTTTCCGTTTTTTTAATAGAACAAAAAACGAGCTTAGGAATCGATTCAAAGTATGCAATGGTTTGTGTACAAATTGAGTACCAGGCACTCAATGGTCGGTTAATTTTTTTTGTTTGTTTAGAATGTGGCTTTCACATATTTTTCAAATTCATTTTTTATGCTTTAACGTGGAAATAATGTTATTATTTAAGGTAAATTTGCGTTTTAAAATAAAGCAAGTATTTTTAGATTAAATTCTTTGCATTAACAAAAAGTTTTGGTAACTAAAAAAACCTAAATTCCAGGAATTGTTTTGCCTTAAAATTTAATTTACCCTTCCAAAATCTGTACAGATTCCAAGAAAAGATTAAAGAAAATAAAATTTGCAGTTAAGAACTCCCTGATTACTAAACTTCAAACTTAATTTCAATTTCAAGTGTGCAGTCTTCTTTATACAAAAACAAACTAATCTGTATATTAACGAGTTTAAAGTACACCTCAGAGTCTAATACAACATAAGCAACCTTAACTGAACCGCTTTTGGTTTAATTATTGACACAGTAATAACAAATTTACACTGTCTGAGGCGGCCGAAACGAGTTTGCTGTTGTACTATCCAGTACATATATAACATTCGTATAAATATATGTTCGCCCTGCAACCCAAGAGTTGTTGATTACACTTACACTTATTTAATGGCATATATTTGGCACGGTCTTCGTGTCGGATTGCCTTATCTTAATTGGCCAAATCCGCAAATTGCACGCTTCTGTGTTATTTATTGTGAAGATGACAACTTTGTGGACTCCGGTGGGTCTAGTCTAGGCTCTGTGGCTCAGGCACCATGACAACACGATTTCCCAGCGACGCCGTGCGGCAAGACTTTTCAATTAGCCTCCACTCCCAACTGATCCATATCAGGTGGTGGTATCGATGGTGTCGGTGCTCGGCCGGCCCAAGGTTGAGCTCGAAAGGTTACTCCCTGCCAGAGGCCAATATTGACCGCTAACTGTCTAAATATATTAATTAGACAATAATAATAAAATACTCAGAAATACTTTGGTGAGCCACTCAGCATGCCACTGGCTCTGGCACTGGTGGCACACTGGTCTCCAATCCGCTGGGGAAACCGAATCGGATCGGAACTGGGACTGAAAATTTCAATTTGAATACTTTCTCACCTAGGGTCAGTAGGAGGTGACCCTGTGGCAATTAAGTTAACAATATAGTACCCCGTGAGCACCTGAACAGCGTGTACTATATTTACCAGTCTCACGGGGAGATCTATGATCTTAAAATCTCTCAGAAGGCTAGATGATAGATATTTTGAGACAAACTTTTGTTTCTCTGAAATTGTTTAGATTAAATTGTATTTAAAGGGAAGCTTTGCCTTGATCTTTTTGGAAATTTTGTTTAAAAAACATGACTAAAAAGAGGGGAAGCTTAGCCTTGCTTAAAATATAGTATAATATCAGATCTTTCTTTGAAGGTTTAACGTGCGAAGAGGAAAAATATGAAAGTATTTAAATTCAATCCGAATGGAATAAAAAATAAACTAATCATGAAGTGTACTTAAAATTTGCTATATTTATATATTTATCGATTAAAGAAAGCCCCTCCTTATCAATTCAAGTATTTTTCGGAATTATTCTGTTCTAGCAACGAATTTTAACAAAATATTTTTTTTTTTTTTGCAAAATACAAATATTGTCACTTCCCTGATCTTCTCAGAAATTTGTAAAAGGAAGTTGTTCTCTTGACAACTCCAACATTCTCAGAACAATATTATAATCTCAACAAGATAAACCCATTGAATGCAAATTGAATTGAGTTTTTCCGAACCAATCAATACGGATATGCCATTATCTGATTGAATAACAATAGCTTATGTGTTGTCACTTAAGCCGTTAACAATAGCCATTAGTTAGATCAGATGATGAGCTGGGGTTCATGACCTGGGGTTCATGACCTGGTGAATCCCCTTCCCTTGCAGTAAAAATTTAAATAGTGATAGTTCTCCAAGGCAGATTATGATCCCAAACCAGGAGGAGTTCACCCGGCCCAGTGTGCCATTTGAATAAAGCGCACTCTCAGGTGCAGCTGTAGCACGGCTGCAAACCGATTTATCAAACGAAAATGTATCTGGTTCGTGTAGTCGGAGTCTGAGTCGAGAACTGCCCACTACAGAAATTCCATTGTTGGCCAAGAGTCGCCATGCAAATGCCTGAAACGTGACATGTAACCACCGCCGGGGCGACAGAACAACCTGCCACGGCGGCCACAAATGACATCACGGCCGTCCACAACCTGCCACGCGATCACCAGACCAGGCCAGGGAAGCCTGGTCAGAAACACTCGCTTTTACCGCCGCCTCCCAGTGCCATTAATTATTGAAAATGTTTCGCTTTTTGTTACACTCCAACTTGAACTTGAAGCCATTTCCTCGGAGCCGCATGCTAACTGTTTAATTGCGGCACGTCCCATGTCGGACAGGGGCTATCAACCTGTTGTACAGCGAGTTGGTTTTTTAGTATTTTTCGGCGATTGATAAGCCGCTTTCATCGATTCCGATCATCAATCAGATAGCCGCACATTCGTGTTCGTGTTGCAAGCCAACATCCAGTGATTTCCCTCGTGTTAACCTGTCACGAAACACTCGCCAATGACAAATGGGGCTGCTGTAAAACAAACTAACTACGGCTTAATCGCAATCAGCAGGCGGAAGAAATTTTAAACGTTTACTACCGACATCAATATATATCTGATGCGGTTCGATTTATAGCTCTACAAGTTACTAACTTCCCATTCAAAGCTGATTTTGTTCAATTTATTTATTTGGATGATGTTAATGTCTCGTGTAGGTCACGTAATGGCAAACGTGAATCGAATCTTTAAAAGCGGTGGAAATTTTGGTATTCTTAGGAGATTTTGTTGGCGAAATTCGGAGAAATATTAGTTTTGGGCTTGACTTTTTATAGGAGTTTTATGAGCAAATTTATTTATGGATTAATGAAAGCACTTGGAATAAGTTAACTACCTTAGTTAACCAATAGTGATTTGTTATAGACCTTTAAACAGAATTTATAACTCTTGCAATCTCCGTTTTGCAAACTCTCATTTTTAGGATAGTTTCAAAATATCTCATAAATAAAGATAAATACATTTATGAACACAGTTGGGAAACATTTAATTTTATTTATGGTATTTGAAAGTTGTGATATATTTCTAAATTAAATTTTCCCGATAAATCATTTACAGACTGCTGCCAAAGACTTCTGGTGTGCCCAACCGGATCACCTCCGGCAGATGAGTGTCTCCGAGTGGCGCAATCTCAGTCAGACTGCCGATGGCTGCCTCCTGCTGGACGTGGACTACTCCCAGGTGACTTACGTGGGCAACCAACTTATTAACTGGCCAGCAAATGCCAGCGAGCTGGGCTACCGGCAGTGCGCGCACTTTGAGTTCTCCGACGTGGACGGATCTGCCAAGACGTTGATTCAGGATTTTGAGCTGGTATGCGGATGCAACATACTCACCCTGGTGGAGACCTGCTTCCTGGTGGGTGCGGCGGCGGGAGCTGTGCTCAGTGGCTGGATATCGGATCGCTTTGGCAGGCGGCACACGTTAATGGCCTTCGTGACCATCCAGAGCGTTTTTGGTGAGTTTAACTTTAAGGTATTTGGTATAAAATAGATCAATGAACTAAAGGAGGTGGTTATAAAATTTAGAATGCAATTTAAAGTCCGTTTCAAACAGTTAAAAGTGCTGATGTGTTTGAAATTTATATTTTCCCAAGCATTAAATGGATCTATATTGCAAAGTCGTTGATACAAATTCTAAAAGAAATCTGGTCGAAATAGAAAGAATATGGTTTCAAAAGGAAATGCCATTTCTTTTCAAAGGAAAATAAATAGAAATGAGGTACCTTTGAGGTATATTTTATCTACATCGCCTTGTGGGTCCTTCTTTTTTTTGTGTGTAAATTAAATAGGGAAAATGGCAACAGTCCGAGTAAAAGGCAGGAAGCAGGGACCTGATGCTGTTGCCCTTCTGGGCATGGCAATTTGAGTGGGATTCATTTTCTAATTGTCATTTATATGCAGCTTTGTCTGTGAATCGCTCGACTAACAGCTGCATTTGCATTCGTCCTGCTCTCTGGCCCGGCTGCGATTTTAATTGACTTTACACTCTTATTTACGTGCCCGACCTTGCCACTGACATTCCACCACCGCCACCCCGGCGTCCTTTTTCGCAGGTGGAATTTTGGCCTTCTCAACATCGGTGGCCATGTTCATGTCGCTACGTGTTATAATTGGATTCGCATCAATGACCGTGACTGTTGTGAGCTTCGTGCTGGTGGTGGAGCTGGTCTCCGGCCAGTGGCGGACCATAATCGGCATTCTCAACATTCTGCCCGTGGCCATCACCTACGTCCTCTCCGCCGGACTGGCCTATCTGATACGCGACTGGCGCCACCTCCAGCTGGTCATCTCATGGCCGTGGCTAATCATGCTCAGCATTTGGTAAGTTATCATATCATGCTCTTTTAGTTTATTTTATTAAATAAACTAGATTATCACGGATGAGTTCACTTTGCTGAACGAAACTAGAAAATTAATGAATTTTTCATACCAATTAAACCTGTTTTCTTTTGCATATTTGGAGTATTTGTATAAAAAGTATTTGTATAAAAAAAAAGGTAGTTTCACCAGCATTGCTAAACATAATGCATTGCTAAACATAATAATTTCATGCGGAAATAACAAGAGGAAAATATTTTATGAAAACTTAGGTTTTGTTTGGTAAATTTTCCAGAGGTTATGCTTATTTGTATGCCTTTATTACATTCCATTAAGTAAATTAGATTGCTAGGTCAGTTTTTTTTAATTTTCCCAAATTATTCAAAATTTTATAATAGACGTAATTTAGTTCCGCTTTATTCCTACTAATAACAACCGCTCGAAATGCTGCATCGTGATACGAGTTGCTTCAAGCAAGGCTAAAATTACCGATATTATTAGTAGATTTCCAGGTAAATAACCTATATATTTTTTAACCTAAAAACCTTTGAATTAAATAAGAGCAATAGCACCAACCATGACTACCACCAACATGACTAAAATTAACAATATTATTAGTAGATTTCCAGGGAGTAACCTGTATATGTTTTAGCCTAGAAATCCTTAAATTAAATAAGGCCAATAGCAGCAACCAAAAAGGTACGCCACAATAACACATTAAACTTTAGTTTCCATTTGTTGTCAACTCTGGAATGGTTCGCTCCGTTCGATTTCAACTTCAAAGCGTAAACATTTCCAGCAACCAGTCAACGAAATGAATTGACAGTACAGAGAACCACCGAGAACAACACAATGCCTGGAATCAATTAGATTCCGTGACAGGGACAAAGCAATCCATGGCCAGGACATTCCTCAGTGTTTATCCTTTGGTGCCAAGTGGGGCAGAGGATAGGCCACATTAGCTGACCGCTTTTGAAATCAAATGAAAAAATTCCAAGCAGCCAATAAATACTCGTACACGACAGTGATTCTCACCGCTTTTCTTTCATGGTCCTCCTCCTTCTCCTTCAGGTTCTGGCTGCCGGAGTCGCCCCGCTGGCTGTTGGCCCAGGGCCGCTTGGATGAGCTGTGCGGTCTAATTGAGCGAGCGGCCCGAATGAACGGCACCACCGGAAGCCTGCCCAGCAACTATCGCAAGACCCTCGAGGCAGCAGTGCCCCGGACAGTCGACGTCCCCCAATCCCCGCCAGAGCTGGCCGGCCAAGTAGAAGAGGTGCGAGCAGCTGGAGCGGATGCTGCAGATCCCGCCTTGAGTGGCCCTGTGAATCCGCTGCTGGTGGTGTTTGGCCCCAAGTACTGGCGCACCACCTGCCTGACCCTGGTCATCTGGCTCACGCTGATCATTATCTACTTCGGGCTCACCCTGCACATGAACAACCTGGGCGGGAATATATACATTAACAGCGCTTTGGGCGGCACGGTGGAGGCCGCATCGATCCTCATCAGCATCGTGGTGGTGCTCAAGGTGGGCATCCGACGGAGTCTCATTGGGTACATGCTGCTGCCGGGCCTCTGCTGCCTGGCCACGAATCTGGTGCCGAACCAGACGGGAGTGATTGCGCTGTCCATCATCGGTGAGTTGTCATCATTGGGGTTTCCTAAATCCTATGTTAATTCTATCAAATCTCCACAGCCAAGGCCCTCATTGGAGCTAACAACGCCGTCATTCCCACCTACACAGCGATGCAGTATCCCACAATTGTTCGCAACTTCGGAGTCGGCTTGGGAAACCTGGCCTCGGGAGTTGCCCTAATCCTTGTGCCCTTCCTCTGGCAACTGGTGGGTGCTGCTGCCATCGTATTCTCCGCTTGTCCTGCAATCTTGTTGACCTTTTTTCTTCGTTTTCTTCCTGCAGGAGCACATCGACGCCCTGCTGCCCTTGAATATTATGGGGGTCAGTGGTCTGATTGGCGCCGTTGCCATCAGCCTCATGAAGGATGTGGAGTGATCCAGTGCACTAGGATTGAAACAGGAGCTGCATTAGGGACTCGAGCTCTCTATCCGTTACGACACGCCTAAAACTGTGATATATTGGACCTACTGGGGACATGGCACACCCGCACCTAATCGTTTTATTTTTCATTCCACTCCACCCATTATCTATTATATGATTTTATTTTATTTATACTAACTTTTATGGCATTAAAAACGCAGTATTTTTATGATATGCAATCATGGGTTTTTTGTTTCCTTTTATTTGGTTAATTTGTGAGAGAAAATTAATTGGCTATTTTATATTTATATTTATTTTAAAATAAAGATAATATAACAATAAGGTCTTTCTATATTTTCAAGCTGTTCATCATTTTATACAAGCATAAATCCATGTTTTCTACAAACCCTTTTTCCCTATGGGATTTTATGGCTTAATAAATACATTAAATGCATTAAAAAATATATATTATTTATATAGTATGCAAAAATATTTATTTTATTATTTTGTTACTCGGTAAATTAAATTTTAAATTTTCTCCTTAATAAGATACTAAGTATCCTTATTTAATGGCTGCCATAAAAAGTTTCTCACACTTTGGGTTTGCATCCCTGCTAACTTTCCTATAAACACGCTTAGCCAAGACCCCAACCATTACGCATACGCTCCGTTGGCACAGCTGCTGGCTGAAACCTCAACTTAAAAGCTTAATTTACAACGTTGCCAGAGTGGCACATTATTATAAAGGCGGTAAAAGTAATTTAAAACTTCATCACGTTCCCGGAGCTGATCGAGACAAACCATTCTCATGTCCACAAATGAGTGCAAAAAATAAAGAAAAAGACATTCAGCCCTGTCACTTTCGTTACTTCATCGAGAGATGCGCTCCACTTTCGGGCCTCGGACTTGGCCATTCAGCTGCATAGCCATGCCAAGCACATGCCTCACATAAATTTCCCGCGTCTGGTTAAAGCTCCGCTTGGAGCTGGAGCTAGAGCTGGCGAAGCCGGAGCTGCGGCTATAAAACCGCCTGCGCACCTGGCGGGCCCAGCCTTTCAACGATCACCGTCTGACCAAGAAGCAACTGGTGCCCTGCGGATAGACCACTTATTTCGGGAATATTTTGAGTGTACTTTGCGGAAGTGTTGCCACAAACTGGGAGAGCAAGGAGGAGCTGCCAGTGCCGACGGATCCATCATGAAACTCCAATTAATTGCGGTAAGTCGGAGTAGGATCAAGAGTGCCAGTGTTCCCTGCTGTCGAGTGAGCCGTTTGTAAGCCACTTATGAATCACACATAAATGTGCTGTGCCACTCGAAGGTCGTTCGGTTGCCAGCTTAAAAATCGCATTCAGTCGCAGATTGAGACGTTTGCTGCTCGCATTTATATTTGCATTTTATAGAAAGTGACCGCGAGTCAATGCAATGCAATTAGCAATTAATGTTGGCATTTCATTTGCTCTGGCATCATAAAATCAGAGATCGGAGTCTCGCATCATAAATAACAGATACAATCGCCCAGCAATTGTCTGACAAAGAATTCCGTTTGAGGAATTACCCAACCCAAGCGCAGCCCTCGGGTCAAAAATTTTAACGAGCATTTGTTGGCTTTAAGCCCAGCTCCGCCTTAGGTTTGCCAAAAAAATCCCCCTCCTACGCCCCACCTTCTCCCGTTTCACTCCTATTATTAACCCAAAAATTGAGCTCGCAAAGTGGACTTACAATTGGCTTAAGTTCAATTTGTTGTGTTCCAAAGGTATTTGCCACTGCGCAAAGCTGATAAATTGTCAATTATGGCTTAAATAAATTGAATTAATTGCGGCCACAATCACCAAAATCAAAGGAAACAAAAGAAACCCATAATTGATTTTATTTAACTTAACGAGGAAATAATTTTCAAGCTAAATTTGCTTAATAAAATTGATAAATTAAAAGTGAATTACGGATATCTTTATTCTGTTTTTTCCCGAAGAACTTTGTAAGATAATCACAATAACTCACGAAAAATATACGAAGGCATCAGAAAACCTCAATCTTAGCCTTGAACACATTTGTTTTTATCAGAAAGTCATGAATTAAACCTGGATTATAACTTGATATCAGGAAAAGTTATCAAAACATTGATATGATAATAAAATTCATAATAACTAAAATAACAAAATCCAAAATCTGTAATTTCTGAGCTTCAATTTTCCCACTAAAATATCTCTTGAAAACCCCATAAATCAGCGGATCCAATAAGATTTTCATGGCTTTGCTTGATTGATTGACTGACTTGTTGTGGCTTGGCCAAATTGTGGATATGGCCTAATGAGTTTGCCAAAAGTTTTGGGCCAGAAAATGAATTGTTAATGACAAGAAACACTTAATTTGCCGGTTAATTTTCGGGCGCAGTTCGTCACGACACGTTATTGTGTTGCTGGTTGTGGGCTTCGACTACGCTACTCGTAGTATGTGTATCAAGGTCGCAGCTAATAACTAGTTGTGGCCAATCGAGATCCACTAAAACGCACCCAAGGCAGCCAGGGAGCGATGCAAATTCTCGGCACGCACACTCCACCTCAAGATGCAGTGGCTGCCGCGGATACAGATACAGAGATACAGATACTGGTCCCCCACACGGCAACGCAGTTGGGCGTAGTGTGTGCTGTTTGCTCTGTGCTTGAGGATTACGTAATGGACGGGTGTATGGTATATGTACATAAACCTACATAAATAAGAAATAAGTCTTTATACATGCTAAAGTGTTACATATCCGAGAGAGACCGAAGCCGGCTCGAAAGTGCACTGACAACTATCCCAGATCGACGAGCTTGGACTCCAGCACAGAGAGAAAATGTAGACATGGGTTGAGGGTCAAATATGGATTATTTTAAAATTAAAATAAGGCTGATAAGTATAATTTTGATACAAGGGAAAATCAAGATTAGTATAATAATTTCGAGAAGGAAATTTTATTATTCCCTTGATAGTGAACTCTCTGCTCTTATTTTTCTCTGTGTCTGCCTGGGATTTCGATTTCAATTTCGTTCGGTCAATGGCCAACGGCCAGTCAAGGCCAGGAGTCCTTAGCCAAGTTATTGTTGCTAATGACGGACCACCGGCAGCCTGCACCATCATCTCTTGTTGTCTTTTCGCTGATGATGCTCCTCCGCCAGCAGCCTACGCCCACGAACCGAACTTACTCCATTCCACCTGGGGCTTGGGCTTGGCCTCACCTGGTTCGGTTTTGGTTTTTCAAGCGACGGGAACACCTTCCATTGCACTCACACATGGCTTCGGAAATTTTTCGTCGGTTTCCTTGAACTGCGACGCAGACGCAGGCGGAGTCATGAAAGCAATTAAATCAAATCAAGTTCCCCGCCGAGCAATGCACCCCAAATAAATGCCTGCAAGTGTCTGTCTGCCAGGCCTTGCCTCACTGTACCACTGTATCTGGCCTGGCTTTTCATTAGCTTTAAAGCCAAGTAGTTCACTTGACCAGGTAGTTGAGCAGCCAGCCAAGCCACTGGAATGTTCGGCTTGAATGGCCAGGCCATTGGCTCAGATACAGGAAAGTAATGGATAATAATAATGGAACAACAACAATAAGAGCTGAAAAATGTGTTGACTGCATGCAACACATAACAAAATCTGCATGAGCCGAAGGCTTCATTGAACCGATTGATTATAAACCTGAAAAAAAAGGCAATCCATGTTTGAACAATTGAATTATGGGAGACAAAAACACAGTGGACCACTTTTATGGCCACTGGGAAATATTTCATAATTAAATAATAAAGATCAGTGACTCTTTAAGGGGTCGTTGAAATTGTAAAACATATTAATTTCCCTGTAACTTGTAATTATAAACATATTAATTCCATTAGTAAATAATCCAAGGAATTTATGAATGAAGCAAGAAATAGTTCACATGAAAAACTCTAAAGATATTTATTGTAAATAACAAAAGAGAGTTATTTATTGTTATTTACAATCTATGTTATTTACAAGAAAGATGTTTATTGTAAATAAAATAAATTGTAAATATCAATAAATATCTATTGTAAATAACAATAAATATCTTTCTTGCTTCATTCACAGATTCCTTGGATTATTTACTAATGGAATTAATATGTTAATAATTGCAATTTACATGGAAATTATATAGAAGTTCGTTTGTTAAGAGATTTGGCTTTTCCCCTATTTATAAATCAATTTCCAATAGTTAGTTGGCCATTGTTATTAATAAGAACAAAGTAAACTCTCGCTCTAGATAATTATTCTAATCGTATTATGTTATAAATTCCGTTTTTGGCCATTTCAACTTCAAAATTTAATAGGTGAAGGTATGCTTCAGATAATCCTCTTTAATATTTAGTGGGCCATTGTTAATAGAGGGATATTCTTAAAATAGTATTTTTAAAGGTGTATTTATATTTCAATCACATATGTATGATCATATTCCTTACCTTTATTGCTCTTTACTTACCCTCAATTCCTATCCAATTCCCAGCTCAGATTTCCCATAATTGTGTCAAGAACTCTAATGGATATCGTAATTCCTTATTGACTTTTATTTACTTCCCCAGCCCAAGTAATTCCTATATATAAAGTGGGGCAAAAAGTAATCAGATCCGTGGCCAGATATGTAACCTGAAATTGAAACCGAAACTGAGACTCCAAAGGCAGTAAGCCGGCTACATACTCAGAGTGTGTTTAGAATTGTGTAATAAACAAAGACTTTGGCTAATTAAAAGCTGAAACACCGAGATCGTGGCTAAAAACGGTAACCAACAGCGCGGCGGTCGCTCGGTCACTTGTCCTAGACTTTGACTTCTTTCGCGGACCGGAAACTTTTTCGGCCAATGTGTTTGCCACATGCCACATGCCGCCGCCGCCGCTAAGAGAGTCGCATAACTCCATGCCATGCAAATTACGCAACTCAGACGGCAAGTCTGAAATGTTTTCGATTTTTCTTCTGTTTTTTTTTTGGTCTCGGTGTTGGTGTTGGTGTTCGACTGAGCTTGTCTTGGCCTGGCTCTGGGTTTTGGCTTTGGTTTCGGCTTTTATGATCGATCGGCAGCGAGGCGGGGCAAAAATCGCGATTTGTTTTATGTTCCACATTTACTGCCATTACATTATTGCCACAGTTGTTGTTGTTGTTATCGCTGTTGCCGCACTGTTGTTGCCACCACACCGTTACAATTACAAATTGTTGGCGCTGTACATAAAGCGGTTGATAAACTTTAAACCAGTTTCTACGGAGGTGTGAGGTGTGGGCCAACTACCAGAAAAGTGTGTGTGCCTGCCACCGAAGCGGAAAGCTGGATTAGGTAGTCCTGCATTTTTAGAAATTAAAAGTTGTCACACTAAAAATAGTACTTTAAAAATGGAAGGCAAAAGTCGAGAAAAAGTAAAGAAAATAAAAGCATAGAACCCGTAACCAAAGACCAATATAATCTCTCATATTCTAGGGTCTTTGCCCTAACCACATTACATATTTTCGTCTGAGGTAAATATTTATTAGGAATAATAAATGTGTACAGCTATGAACCGTAAGGATTAACTCCATTCCATACAGCTATTATTATTCCTTTTGAAAACCATTCAAAATTTCAGACCATAAATATTTATTCAGATTTTGTAAGATCCCAAACGCAAATATAGGAATAATTTCAAAGTATATCGTTAGAAAGCTATATTATGAAGGTCTTAAATATTGTCCTTCTTTAAATATAATACCGCGGTGAATATCAAGCTGCTTACTTAAGATTGTTTGTAAAATTTGAAACCATCCGTAGACTTAAGTTTCTCAATGTAAAGCTTAATTAAAAAATATATTTACTAGACTTTTCTTGAATTAAAAGGGAAGTTTAGCCAGAAATGAGTTCTCAATAAATTAAAACTAACAAAAACACAGTTAAGAAACTACAAACCAAATGGATTTTAAGTCTTTAGGCTTTACCTCTTGACCAACTCATTTTGGACTTAATTTACCAAATCCGTTATGGATTTTCCGCCCCCAAAACTGTCAAACTTAAGAGAGTTCTAAGAAACCGTTGTCGTTCGCCAGACAAGCAAAAAAACTGACCAAATAAAAATGTTTAAAAAAAGGCAGAGCCAAAAGCTTGAGGTAACTTGGCCACGTGCGGCATGCTGTTACCAAAGCGGCTAGCCGCAACGCCTTGTTCCGGCAATTGGCACACTCTCGATCCTTGTATGGCCTCCACTAATGAATGACTCCAATTCCTACAGCTCTTGTGCAGCGCCCTCGCTTTGGCCGAGGCCCAGAACTACCCGCAGCGCCTGAACATCGCCGGAGCGGTGCCCTCACCTGGCCAACAGCCCCACCGCCAGCCCGTGCTGAGGGTCCGTCGTCCGGGGCCGTCGCTGCGCCAACAGAACGCCATCCTCCCAGCGGTTACGCAACGCATCGCTATCGAGGAGCGCCCTGTCACTGAGGCGGCGGAGGATGAGCAACCGGAGCCGTATCTGCCGAATCTGCTGCGGGAACAGCAGCTGGCCCAGGCCCAGCAATCGCAGTTCCAGCAGGCAGCCGCCGCTTTCCTTGCTGGCCAGCAGCCCATTGAGCAACCGTCGCCGGTGCAGCAGTTCCTCCAGAACGAGGACTCTCAGCCCGCTGCCATCCTGCCTGCTCCTGCCCGCTTCCCCGCCGAACGTCCCTCCATACCAACGCCTCAGAACCGGCCAGCTGCCTTCAATGACTTCGGCATCGGACGGTTCGAGAACTCGCAGAGATTCGGTTTGGAGCGACCAACGCCAACGGCAGCTGCTCCGCCACCACCTCCGCCGCCGCCCCAGCCCCAGAGAGTGGCTGTGATCCGGACGAGACCAGCGGCACCAGCCGCATTCCGTCCAGAGCCACAGGTACCCCAACAACAGGCTAGACCGCGTCCCAAGCCCGTCCAACCGCGTCCACTCATCGACCAGAATCAACTGCAGGACGAGCGCGCCGAGCAGCAGCAGCAACAGCAGAGGCGCCAGCGACCCGTGGCCCAGACCATTCGGAAGTGGCGCGAGGAGAACGAGGACGGAAGCATCACCTGGGGCTACGAGAACGATGATGGCTCCTTCAAGGAGGAGCTGATCGGAACCGACTGCATCACCAAGTGAGTATCTCCAAAGGATATCAAAGCTACCAAAGCTAACCTCTAACAAACTCCTCTAGGGGCACCTACGGCTACATCGATCCCGATGGCAACAAACGCGAGTATCACTACGAGACGGGCATCAAGTGCGATCCCAATGCCCGCGAGAACGAGGAGGAGCTGCAGGAGAACGGCTTCATCAACTACGAGGAGAACCGCGCCGTGCTGCCCAACGGCCTGGAGATCGACATGACGCAGCTGGGCAAGAAGTCGAAGCGCCCGAACAGCATCTACCGGAACTGATAGCCACCAGCCCGCAGTATATATAGTCCCTTAAGTCAAGCAGCTCGTATGTAGGTCGTCTTCTAATTTGTATTCCACTTATAATTATGTCCATACTTCATTGAGTGTCAAGTGAAAGAATAAAAAAGGATTACTAGTTTGTAGAGATCGGCGGCGCATCCATCATCATCAGTAGGGGCGCTGGCGTCTGGCGGTGGGTGGCAGCCGGTTGGGCGGCGTGATTGAGATGTCCAGGAAGTCACCGATGCTGAACTTGGCCTGGGCCAGTGTCTTATTGTCGTCGATGCCCTTCTGCCCGGTGCAGGTCACTCCGATTTCGCGCATCTGGAAGTGTCCGTTGCGGAAGTTCGGGTACACCACGGCAAAGTCGAAGTAGGTTCCCTTCTTGCGCGTGTCCGGATTTACGTCCCGCACCAGCGAGGTCAGCTCGTGCAGGGTGGCGTCCTGCCAGGTGTAGATCTGCAGCTCGTTGCTGGGCACATTGCCGAACGTGTACTCGGAGACCGAGTGGTGGCGTCCGGTGGAACAAAACACGCGCAGCAGCAGCGGGCAGGTCTGTAGAAGTAAACCAGATAAGTTAAAATTAGAATTTCATCCAGGAAAAACATGCAAACAGTTTTTCCCCACGCCGGTTCCTAAAAAACAAACCTTCTCGCGGTCAATCTGCTTGACCTGGGGCTTCTCCTCCACAATCATAGACTCCACGTTGGCCATGGTCACCTTTTCCTGCACTAGGTTCAGTCTATTTACTGTGTTTTTATACAAAATTATCTATTTTTCTAAAATGTTTGGGCTTCAATTATTACCGTGGACTAACTTTATAATACTACAAATTCGTCAGAAAAAGCGCGGATTTTTTTCACTCCAAGAAACTGGTCACACCTTTGTCACTGGTGCTGCCACCCTGTGTAAAGCTTGTGCAAAAGTGTAATGTAAAATGTAAAGTAAAATGTAAGGTATTCGCGCTATCGACAATTCGATTTCACTCGATAGTATTCGATAGTTGTGCGAGTATGACCGTTTCTCGATAAACCGTAAATACCACGGCTTTCTTCCGATAGTTTGGTATTTTCGCGAGAACTCCACCTCACCTCTATTGTCTGCTGCGGCCGTCTTTCTGTAATTATTTTGCATACTATTTTTAACGAGACCGTGGATAATGTAAGCTAGTTTGTTGGTTAAACAAGTGGGCGGAATGTGCGCGCGTTGCCGAACTCAAGCCGAAATCGAGACCCGTCGCCGCTTTCGAACTGTTTAGTTGGCTTTTCCTGCTGTCGGCCATTAATGGCACACACAAGAGAAAACGGGAAAACAATACCCAGTGTGTGTGTGTGTTGTGCGTGTATGTGAGTGTGTGTGTGCGAGTGTGCACTGAAGTGTTGTGGGCTCGGGAAAACTCCAAGAAGCCAGCGGAAAAGTGGGGCCCAGAAATAAGTTCTAAGCGCTTCTTCAACTGCAAGCGCCGAACAGGGTGATCCGAGCAAGCAAGAGCAATCAAGACATACATGGTACCTGCAGTGAGTTCAAGTATAAGGTAGTTGGCGGTGGTGGGTGGTAGGAGGAGGGGGGGAGTTTCATTCATAAAAAGAGAGTGCACCGTTAGTCCAATTGGTCTGGCTTCCAACACAAACACAGTGTCGCACGTACATCTACAGGCTCAGGAGGTTGCACACATTGATTTTTCCCCACACAAATATGTTTGCGCGTGTGTGTGTGTTTCCCCTGGATTAAGAAACTATTCAAGTGGTTTCCGCCTCCCTGCCCCATTATTTGGGATTAACACATTGCTGTTCCCGTTTTTCCAGCATAAATAAATATAATGTCGGGAAAAATGTCAACAAGCTGCTGCCCCAATAGGGTGACCCATGTGCTCCGCCCCCACCACCGTCACTCCCCCCGCTGACCAACACACGTGCATTGCGGCAAAAAAAAGAAGCAAACGTGACAAAACAAGACACAAGACATTTACATAAAGCACTAACAACATTTCGCAGTCGATTTGGCATTTAACAGTTAGCCCCCAACGGCACATGTCCATTTGTCCCCATTCCCCCATCCCCATTTGCCTTATGGAAAAACATATTTGTTAAGCACGGTCACAGGTAACAACGGAGGCAGGGAGAGGGGCTGGTGGCAGTGGCGTGAGGAAGTGGCTAAAGAAGGGAACTGCAAAGAGAAATATATAAAAGGCATAGCATTTCCGCCTGCTGCTTTCGGCTGGCGTCCAAAACCAAAATAGACAACGTCGCAGCGCCACAGAGAGGTAGCTGGCTAGCCAGCCATCCCTCGGTTATGCGTGGGAAATCGAGAAGATCGTGTGGAAATAAAAATTGCAGATCTACCATTCATAGCACAAACTAGAGAACTTTAAGTTGTTGAACTTCCTACCTTATTGTCTGACCTCATAAGGGTCCTTAAACCTCCCTAAACCCCTTTTCCTATTGAATATTATGTTAAAGTAATCCCCTTTTAATATTTCCCAAGCTTTATAAGCTTCATGGTTCAAGTTCTTGTAAACAATATGTTACCTCCTTTCCTATTTCAAAGAGTTATTGCGTTCCCTTCTCCGCATGAACGTGGCGAAGAAGTCGTCTGCATATGCTTGTGGCTTCTTTCAGCACTTGGAGCCAGCGCCACTCAATGCACTTGCAACACGCCATGTTTGTAGTTGTTTCTGCCGCCGTTGTTGCAACATGCACCTCTATGCCTGCACCACTCGAGAGTCCTCTTCTTCGCGTCCGCCGTTGCCCCTCCGCCACTGTCACTAATTTAAATGCCGCAAGTGTTGTCGAGCTTCCTGTGCGAGTGGTTGTCTGTGTGTAGTGGTGTGCCTTGCTCATTAGGGAATAATTCAGCATTAGACCCTGCAGTATGAACGAAAAAAACATATTTTATTGATTTTACCTGAAGTTCGACTGGGGGCAGCAACAACAACTGAAACCAGTCCAATGCGGTACACCGTTAACCCAATTCTGGGCGCCCACACGCTCCCGAAAACTTTGTTGTTGCTTCTTGATCTAAAAACGAAAAATTACCTATGTATAGATCTCTCGGCAAGCAGCCAACAAACCTACAAATAGTGCAGATACACAACAGATCGGGTCAAGATAATAGCACTGGTACTATCGATGATTTTTTCAGGGTTTCACTTAACTATTTGCAAGTTATATTTAGTTGTAATTATACTTCCAGTCCGAGAACTACATATTTAAATAAAATACTACCTTCCCTTAGATGTAAATTTTATTTATAGTTTCTACATCAAAAACAAAAAAAACATTAGATTAACCTTTCTACGCGTTGTCTTAAAAGTATACTCGAGCAGTATAACGGGTTGAGTATAGATTTTATACTTCAAAATATCAAATATATTTTACAAAGTATCATTTTTATACTCTAAAGTTTCAATTGTGTATTTTTGAGTATTATTTTTATACGAACCTACATTGAAAATTCGATAACATATCGCGTTAGCTGGAATTTGGTGCTTTTCTGTTTGTCGCGTTAGTGATTATTATGAAATATTGGTGCAGATGAGTATAAAATGTATACTTTCGTAGTATCAAATTAATAAGCATCTTATTAAGAAATTTTTCATACTCAAGAGTATAGAATTCATGTAACAATAGTATAAATTCTATGATGATTTTTTTTGGGTGTATACTTTCATGGGTTACATTTTACATCCCCCTTTCTGACAGATAAGAATCAAGATATCCATATATTATCTTCAGGCTATGTATGGTCATTAAACTCTGCTTAAAGTAGTCATAATTTCAAAAAAGGTTTCAAGTTGTGCTTCTATGCTTCATATGTGTTCCTATTAATGATTATTATTTTGACCACCGCTGTAGGTTCTGATTGTTGCTGTTTGCCCAGAGTTTTCACACTATGCACCCCCTTTAGTTGCCTACTTGCGTCTCCCGTTAGTTGCATTGACTCTTAACGCCTTGACGTTGATAAATGAATCATAAAAGCAGCGCAGTCGACGGCAGCCGGCAAAAGCAGACAGGCGCCAACGTCGCCCTGCTCTCGCTGTCGCTCTTCCGCCACTCTCCTTCCTCCACATCTCTCTCTCAGGTTGGTCATATGTTTGACTGCGTTGCCGCCCACACACACTCGTATAGTTTTGTTGTTGTCGCTGGCGTTTAATTTCCTTTTTCGTGTTGCTGTAATTCCCAATGCGTGAGATGCTTTGTTTTTGTTTCGTGCGCTAATCGAAGCCACTCTTGTTATCGCATCGCATTTTTTATGACCCCCTGATCGCAGGCGTGGGCGAGAGAGATCTGGAGTGGGAGAGAGCGCGCCGGGTGTACCGTTAAAATTGGTTGGATATTGTACAGTGGGGTCGGGCTGGACTTAACGCCATTAAAATACCAATTGCATCAAGCTCGAAACATGTGCTATAATAATAGATTTCCAGAAAGTTCTTAATATTAATCGGACTATAACCAGTTGTGAATTCTAAGCGTTTAACAACTAACCAACTTTGTATATTTAAAACAGTGGTCCGCACCACTACAGTCAAATGCCAACATTGCATTTGTAAAAGCGAACATTTAACACTATATGGCTAGATATGAGAAGAAAAAAAGCTAAAATATTTAGTAATATGGCAAACAAAATAGCTATAACCTAAAAACTAGCTATTTAACGCTAAAAAAGGCTAAATCTAGCCACACAATTTCAATTTGTCTGCACTGATTCTTCTGTTCTCTTTTGTACAAGAAAAAATACCCCGAAACGAGAGGACTTTAGTCAGGTGAAAAACGCATTCGAACCACTGTGCCTGCTGTCTCCATTATTCCCAGACACGCTCTCTACAATTGCGATTCTTCGCTCTCTTTGGGGCGATAGTCGTTTATGGTTGTTGTCGTCGTCTTGGGGCTTTTGCCGGCTGCTCTAGTGGCAGTGACACTCGCAGCTGAGCGGGAGAGACGGCGGACCGAGCACAGAGCGGAGGCAGCGCCGACAGTCCGATTCAGTTCGCCGGACGGCCGATATTGAACAATTTATAACTCTCGCCGTATTTCTGCTCTTCTGCAAGAGTCGCCGAGCGTGAGTGGGTGTCTTAACCGTTTTCGAAAAAGCAAAACAAAATGATTTTCGCATGCCAAAAAATCGAGAGCACACGATTTTGACGTGATCTTCAAGAGGATCGCGTAAAAAAAAATAAAAGAATATATTAAAGTGTCAAAGTTGTATAATTTTGTGCAGAATTCTGTGAAATACACGACAATGTCCGTGTGTATTCGTGAAATATATACACATAATATTGTTTTTCTTCTTTCGCTTGTATGACAAATGTTAAGTTTTGCGGAACCTTATGACGCGATTGCAATAGGGCGATGAATAAAAAACGAAATATATAGAAAGATAAGCTGAGCTACATATTTTTTCGCGATAGATAAGAGAAGACTGGAACTCCGGGAAATACTCGGAACATTGAGTCACTTGAGTAGTGTTCCCGTTTTTGATTCAATTAGGTGGATTTAATAGGGTCACACGGGAAAAAATCTCATCTGAATTTAATAAAATGAACTGGTAGTTATAATAATAACATTATTCTAAAAATTTAAGTTTAATAAAGTCAAAGCAATTGTTTCCTACTCGGATGCTTAAAAATATGTTCGTCTTTGGAGAAATAAACAGTGTTATTCCCTTAGATTTCGGCATAAGATCCCTTGATTTTAAGTAGAATTTTAAAATAAAATAATTTTAAAATGAAAGTTTTATAATAAAGCTCAATGTATTTGGAGAAATAAACAGTGTTATTCCCTTAAATTTCGGAATAAGATCCCTTGATTTTAAGTAGAATTTTAAAATATATTGAATGAAAGCTTAATGTCTTTAAAAAACCTTCGAATTGAACAACATTTGTTTCGGTATTAAAATAAGAACCATCTTATCTCTATTTTATTTTTTGCCAACTAACGATATATTCTCTCCTACTCTCTCTCTCGGTATCTCAACAGCTGTTTTCTGGCCTTAGAACAGCTGTGCATTAAGGGGCGCTAGACGAAGAGGCGGCGGAGGAAGCAGGAGACAACCAGAAGAGGAAGACGAAGCGGCAGACGGCAGAGACGCAGACGCAGACCCAGGAGACGAAGGCATGTCCAGCGAGGAAGACAAACCGCCGGCGCCACCCGTACGCCTCACCAGCAACCGCGGTGGCAACGATCGATCCGCGGGAGGAGGTGGTGTCGGCGTCGGCGGAGGCGGCAGCGGCGATGTTCCGCCCGATATGCGTCCGCTGCCCAAGGGTGAGTCCGATTCGAACAGTTGTACGCGGCATGTGGTCACCGCTGGTCCGCTCAACCATGTGTTTCTTTCTCTTTTCCGCCAAAGAACCCGACGATGCCGATCGCAAGAAAAAGACGCTCAAGAGCAAGATCAAGGGCTCCAAGCCCTCGCACACGGACTCCAAGCCGAACATTTCATATCCCACGAACTTTGAGCACACGGTCCATGTGGGTTTCGATGCCGTGACCGGCGAGTTTACGGTGAGTTCTTGTCATTATTATTATTATTTAGTTCCGGATACACCTTATGCCCGTGTTTGCCACGCCATTTATGTTTATGGCTTGCTGTCTAAGAATAGCAGGTCGGACATCTTCGGTTCTCAAATGCTTTTATGTCCTCCATTTGATAAGCTTTTCAGCTCAAAAAAATATATAAATATTTATGCAGAAATTATTGTCATTTGCATATGAGTTTAAGTTTTGTTTAAAGGCGATCTTTTAATCTTTGGATAGGTTGAGACTTTGAGGGGGATAAGGGGGTATTAAGTTGATTAATTATTTTGAATATCCTTGTAGCCTTGTTACTTTTAATTATTTAAATAAGTTTCGACTTATTTTATAAAGCTCTAGGTCTTCTTTACTCCAATATTCATATTTTTCAGATAAATGTAACGTATAGAGAAGTTTTTTAAAGAACGATGTGTAATATAACTTGGAAATTAATCAATCAATCTTTAAAATGGGAAATGGGTATTTTCATTAACGGAGCCCCTTCCAAAAAATAAAAAAAAAAAACACATAGATAGGGGGTGCTTTAACGTACATTTGGGTATAAAAATTATGTTGGGGACGCTCTTAGTTTAGTCACAGGAAATCTTTAAAGTTTAGCCTAATTCCCATACAAAATACAGTGGGCTGTGAAGCTTAAAATGTTTGTCAAATTTTGCTTAGCGTAAATACTTCAGATACTTCAAATATTTCAGAGTATTCAACTTGAAGTTCCATCTCAGTTCATCCAAAGATTTTCGTATTATTTGTGCTTACCTTTCGGCGCTTTCCAGTTACATTTATATATATATTTAATACCCTGTAAACATATACATATTTGTACATACAATCTGTTGTCTCTCTATATCTCTCTCTCGCGTTACATACTATACATATGTGCTCTATACCGATTTTCTATTATCCATTATTATTTCAAGCTGCCAATGAAAGTAAGTAAACTCCTCGACTAACGCCACGGAACTTGCCTTCATTATTTTCGTGAAAAAGTCCAAAGCCAAAGCCTCCATTGTGTTCCTTTGTCTGTTGTCCATTTGGTCTCGATTCGGTGTTTGTTTCAAGTTCGATCGGTATTACTCATAGTTTACATTTCGTTCGTTACGATCGTGTTCCTTCCATGTGTTTGTTATCTCACTATATTCTTCCACACACAACATGACACCGAACACACCACAAACACACACACACACTTACTTTGCAAGATGGCTGAGCCTAGAGTTTGTAGATGAAATGCTTTTATTCGCTGGCTTTTCATAGATCCCCATAAAGCCCCATAGGAATCATTGGCCAAAGATTGGTGTTTCTAAAAAGAAATCCTAGATCCCTTTCGATGTGCTCTCATATGTATCCCTGTGTAATCCTTGCTTGGGAGCATTTCTGGAATCTAACGATCTCTTCCCCTATTTGCAGGGCATGCCGGAGGCGTGGGCGCGTCTGCTGATGAACTCGAACATCAGCAAGCAGGAGCAGAAGAAGAATCCCCAGGCCGTGCTCGATGTGCTCAAGTGGTTCGATAACACAACCAAACAGAGGCCAAGTTCCAAGTACATGACAAATGCCATTACGACGCATTCAGGTGGGTGTAACTCATCATATTTCTGATCTGGTTGGGAATACTGAATATACTGGGGATTACCTTCGGGCAGGTTCATCGCTCAGCCGAGTCAGCAGCAGCAGTCCCAGCAGCACGCCCACGGACTCGGAGCTCCATGGTTCCAACAGCGGTGGCAACCTCATAGGCGTGCAGCTGGGCAGCATGACCCTGGGACCCAATGCCAACAATGTCGCCGTCGCTGGACAAATCCTGGGAAACCACTACCAGCAGCAGCAGCAGCAACAGCAGCAGCATCTCCTCCAGCAGCAGCAGCAGCAGCAGCAACAGTTGCACCAGCACCACAACCAGCATCACATTGGCATCAGTCAGTCGCACTCGTACAACTTTGGCGGCCATACGGCCTCCTCATCCACATCGCAACATTCATCCGCCAATGAGGACGACATGCTGGGACCGCAGCATCATCCTCATCATCCGCAACAGCAGCAGCAGCCGCCGCCTCCGCCGGTGGCCTCCAGGCCCGAGCGCACGAAATCCATCTATACGCGGCCCATCGAGGAGCTGCAACCGGTGCCCATGCCAGCGGCTCCTGCGACCACGCCCACAACGCCATTGCAGAATCATCGAGCGCCGGCGCCGGCGCCAATGGCGTCGCCGTTGATGCACAACAATGCGACGACGACGCTGGACAAGAACAAGAACAATGCAAGTGAGTGCCGCTCTAGGATATGTGGATTCTAAGTTAGTTTCATCAGCCCCACAATGAGCCCTGGCAGCAAGTTAAGAGGAAGAAAGTTCCGGTACATTCCCTGGAACATAAAGAAGGGTATTCCGATAGTTTCAGGACAGAGGGAAAGACAGAGGTGCTGGAAATGCTGATCAAGAATATATTACCTCTAAGCCTCGTTAAAAACTTGTGGTTAAAATATTAATATCCTGCAAGGGTATTGGAACTATGATTCTTAATTTCTTTAAGGTGTAACCTTTGGCTCAAGGGTAATGCCAAATATATTTTAATACCCTTGTTCCACTGCTACATTCTGCTACATTCTCGAAGATGGTCCATTCCTTTATACCCCTGTTCCACTGCTACATTCTCGAAGACGGTCCATTCTTTCCTTTGGCTCAAGGGTAATGCCAAATATATTTATTATTTACAAACAAGGATTCTTATTAAAAATGTACATTTAAAGGCTGCATATTAAAAGCCCTATTCCACTGCAACATTCTGCTACATTCTCGAGAATGGTCCATTTTTTTATACCCCTGTTCCACTGCTACATTCTGCTACATTCTCGAAGATGGTCCATTCTTTTACACGCGGTCTCCCAGAATGGGGGATGATCCATGCACCATTCGCCCCGAAGGTTTTTCTATACATACTAAAAAAAAAATACCAAAAAATATCCATTCTTAAGAGATATTTCGTAAAATCCTTCCCTAAACCTTCAAACCCTTCTCCAACTTATTGTTTTTAAAATTATAAATATTTTTGACAAAAACATGAATGAAAAAATGGAGGATGGTCAAAAATGGAGGCTGATCCATCCACCATTCGCCCCGAAGATTTCTATACATACTAAAAAAAATACCAAAAATATCCATTCTCAAGAGATATTTCGTAAAATCCTTCCCTAAACCTTCTAACCCTTCTCTAACTTCTTATTGTTTTTAAAATTATGGTCTTTCGTGGTCGTCTCATTTTAAATGTAAAAAAGCTGTTCGTCCCATTCACTTGTCGCCCAAGAATGTAGATGGAGCAGTGGAATCACCTATGTACATTCAATTTCTTAAAATATGTTGCAGGGGTTATATAGCACTATAAGCACTAAAAGATACCGAATTAAATTAAACCAAGCTGCTGCCAGGGCTTAGTAGAAGGGGCCTTGATGTGCCGTTGATAACTTCTCTGGGTTGTTGCCTCTTTTTGTTGTAACTAATAAACTCTTTGTGGTCGATAATGCTAATTAAAGATTTAATGTATGTGTATTTTGGTATTTGTATCGCCTCTCTGTGTTCTGTTCTGTTTTGTTCTGCTTCTAATTGCTGCTAAAAAAAAAAATAAAAATAAAAAACAACTGCAACGACGCCAGCTCCAACGTCCCCAACAACCACAGCAACAGCAGAAACAGAAGGCACCGATGCAACATCAACAACAACAACAGCAACGGCAGCAGTAACCACAACTGCTGCTGCTCCTCTTTTGTCTGCTACTAATCCTAGTTGTACTACCACTACTACTTCTACTACCACTGCTCCTGCTCCTGCGCCTGCTCCTGCTCCGGCACCAGCAGCGCCTCGTGAGGCACCAACAGCCACCACTGCATCAGCAGCAGCAGAAAAAGCTCCGGCAGCAGCAACAACGACTAATCACCATTCCTCTGCTTCCTCCTTTTCATCATTTCCCTCGTTCCACGACGACGATGCCACCACACGCCTGCCTTCGATCCACTGTCCAACGCCGACGCCAACGTCTTCCGCCCGTAACTCCACGGTTCCGCTACCAATTGCCGCGGTTCCCCTGCCGCCAATCATAACGCCCGCCACACCCACACCCGCATCAGATCTGTATACGCCAGACACGACGCCAGCAACGACGGCAGCTGCTCCACAGCCGGCGGCGGCGCCTGGCAACCAGATCGCCGTGCCCCAGGCGGCAGCGGCGGCGTCGGCAGCAGTCACGCCCAATACGCGAGCGGCCAATGCCAAGAAGAAGAAGATGTCCGACGAGGAGATCCTGGAGAAGCTGCGCACCATTGTCTCCGTGGGCGATCCGAATCGCAAGTACACCAAGATGGAGAAGATCGGCCAGGGGGCTTCGGGCACTGTTTACACCGCCATCGAGTCGTCGACGGGCATGGAGGTGGCCATCAAGCAGATGAACCTCTCGCAGCAGCCCAAAAAGGAGCTGATCATCAACGAGATCCTGGTGATGCGGGAGAACAAGCATCCGAATGTGGTCAACTATCTGGACAGCTATCTGGTGTCCGAGGAGCTGTGGGTGGTCATGGAGTACCTGCCCGGCGGCTCGCTCACCGATGTCGTTACGGAGACCTGCATGGACGAGGGCCAGATCGCGGCCGTGTGCCGCGAGGTGCTGCAGGCCTTGGAGTTCCTCCATGCCAACCAGGTCATCCATCGGGACATCAAGAGCGACAACATTCTGCTGGGCCTCGATGGCTCCGTCAAGCTGACTGATTTCGGTTTCTGTGCGCAAATCTCGCCAGAGCAGTCCAAACGCACAACGATGGTGGGCACGCCTTACTGGATGGCGCCCGAGGTGGTCACCCGGAAGCAGTACGGACCCAAGGTGAGGCCTTCTTAAGCCTGTTTTAACTAAGTAAACCTTAACTAAGTAAACCTTGGGGCAGGTGGACCTGTGGTCGCTGGGCATCATGGCCATCGAAATGGTCGAGGGTGAGCCGCCGTACTTGAACGAGAATCCGCTTAAAGCCTTGTACCTCATTGCCACCAATGGCAAGCCCGAGATTAAAGAAAAAGACAAGCTGTCCGCAGCATTTCAGGACTTCCTCGACCAGTGCCTGGAGGTGGAGGTGGAGCGGCGAGCCAGTGCTATGGACTTGCTGAAGGTAAGTCCACAGTCGAACCAAGGACATTAGAATCTTTAAGATGTGCGATATTTTTGCTTTCGAATTTTTCGTGCTGGCGCTCCCAACTTTGTGCTGTAAAAACATCGATTATGTCCTCACTCGATATTTTCGATAGTTGTAGACCAAACCATCGATAATATCGATACTATCGACAAAAAATAATAAATTTAAATAAATTTACTTTGCTTAAACAAACCAATTTAAATGCCAAAAATTTATTAAACAAAAAAAACAATTAAATTCAATCACATTACTGTCTATATAGAATTTATATATAGATAATTTTTAATATAAATGATTAAAAATGAACTTAAAGTGTCTCGGTCCTATTTTAGGAATATAAGAATTTATAAATATATTTATTTTTATATTATTTTTATTGGCAAAAAACTTGCAAATTTTATACGAATTCACTTATTTGCTGTAGAGGTGGAGAAACATCGATAAAAACATCGATGCATCGATGTTTTTGAAATGTTTGGGAACATCGATGTTTTGTGGGGAAACATCGATGTTTTTGTCACATTACTAAGGAAAAAACTTAAGTGTTTTTTTAGAGGAAATTATTTTTTCTGTTTTCTTGAAAACATCGATGTTTTTACGAAAACATCGAAAAACTTCGATGTTTTTTTCATCGAGGTTTTTTATTTAAGCATCTAAAAACATCGATGTCCGCAAACATCGATGTTTCTCCACCTCTAATTTGCTGCTAACGCGATGAATCGATGTTAGAAAAAAACAATCGATGGTGACCCGGAGCACAGCATCATCGATAATATCGCTAGTATCATCGATAGTTTTACAGCTCCAGAGAGAGCGGAAAACTCGTCGCCAGCTGAAAAATAGCTTGCATATTGCAAATCAAATGTATGAATGATCTTCATCTTAGTGATTTAATTGGAATATTCCTTATACCTCATTCCTTACTAATTAAATCTCTTTGAATATATTTTTTAGCATCCTTTCCTGAAACTGGCCCGTCCATTGGCCAGTCTGACGCCCTTGATTATGGCCGCCAAGGAGGCCACCAAGGGCAACTGATTGACAACCAAGAAGAAGCCGCTTATTTAACCATTACTAATGAATTACTACTGCAGAAAACAGCAAGAACAACAGCAACAACAGCAACAACAACAACCACAATAGCAACAATAATAACAGTTATGCATACTGAACAGATGATGGATTAATGAATTAATGAATTAATGAATTAATGATTATGATTACTATTATTAATTATTTATATAAACGTATTATATACACACACACACACACCCACACATATTATATTATATATTCTAACAAGAGAAACTGCATATAGAAACCGAGAGACACGCGTAGTTCAATTTACACATTTCGGTTTCCTTTCCTGTCTTTTTTACAAAACCTAGCAGGCAAAAAGCAAAAAGAGAGATCACATCATCGAAAAAAGCACGTTTCCAACATTATTTGTTATGCCAAAACATAAAATTATGCGTATAAACTTAAATTTGTATTTTGTATAGACCCAAAATTTGTATCAAGCATTTTGAATGCTCATCCAAATTTGTAAGCTTAAAGAGAGAGATCGTATAAGGAGTTAATAACAAACACAAAAACTATACATATACATTACAATTGGTAACTTTTGCATTTAAAGAAAACGAAAGAAAATATACTTACATACTTGTACAATGTATAAAGCACTTTTAATTTCACTTATTTCCTCATTAAATTTTCTATAAGAAAGCTTAAAGAATATAAAAAGAGTGTATGAGAGACGAACGCTTGGGAACTTCGCTGTTACTAACCCAACATGACTTGGAGTATTATCGCTGATTTTAGTAAAAACGTTTCATTTAGTTTATATCAACTGCTTTATGTAATAAAAGTACTATATTTTTTATATGATTTTAAATGTTTTTCCTTTTGATTTTGGCTGCTTTTTAGTTGCTTCTTCTTCTACTGCTGCGGCTGCTGCTTCGTTGAGATACAATTCTGAATCCTACCCGCTCTTTGCACTCCACCAAACGTCCTTTACTCCAACACACCAACAACTTCCACAACGCCCTTTACTCCAACACACCAACGACTTCCACAATGCCCGCGCCCCTTTTCTCACTATTTTGTATTTCTTTACTCAAACTTTACCTTTACTCCAACACACCAACGACTTCCACAACGCCCTTTACTCCAACACACCAACGACTTCCACAATGCCCGCGCCCCTTTTCTCACCATTTTGTATGTCTTTACTTAAACACACCAACACCTTCCACAACGCCCTTTACTCCAACACACCAACGACTTCCACAACGCCCGCGCCCCTTTTCTCACCATTTTGTATGTCTTTAGTCAAACTTTACCTTTACTCCAACACACCAACACCTTCCACAACGCCCTTTACTCCAACACACCAACGACTTCCACAACGCCCGCGCCCCTTTTTTCACCATTTTGTATGTCTTTACTCCAACACACCAACACCTTCCACAACGCCCTTTACTCCAACACACCAACGACTTCCACAACGCCCGTGCCCCTTTTCTCACCATTTTGTATGTCTGTGTATGTAGGATGTAAACATTTATCTGTAATAGAATTTACTATTTAGATATATAGAGACACATATAGAAGACACACAACACACATCACACATCACACACTGTATTTTTCAATTTACAACAACATTGCAATGAGGAACCAGACAACAACAACAAAAAACTGTAGCAATAAATTAAAATAATAATAATAATTATAACGAGAGAGGGCGCTATGGGGAAGAGCCACTCTGCACTGTTCAATGAATTGGTTGGTAGAAGCCACTAAATATTAACTAGAAAATAAATAATAGCGTGTAAAATTCGGGCGTGAACCATGAGAAAAGGGAACGAAAAATGAGATATATAAAACCAGTTACTTTGTGCCTAACCGAAACCGAAACCGAAAAATGAAATCAATAAGAGCAAAACAACAAGTAAATATTAAACACTAATACTAAAACTAGAAGTTGTAGCGTAAAATAGTGAATCGAAATTGTAGAATATAGAGAGAGAGAGCAGTCAACTAAAACACCAGCTAATATAGGAAGGAGTGCATGACAAATGTGTGTGGTATGGCTTGTATATTGAGGATGCCATAATTACTTACATTATTTCATTCAATTATTGAAAATTAATCGTGCTCAATTAGGGCTTTTTCATGAACCCTGACATTTATTTAGTTTATTCTTTGATTATAAAACACCATATCGATTCCCTTTCTAAACATTGTTTGGTTTTCACCAAAACTTATTTTATTTTGACTTTATTTTTAGTTTAAAAATAAACAACAAGTGTATATATTCTTGTTCAGCATCACCAGCCGAGTCGATCTAGCCATGTCCGTCTGACTGTCGGTTTCTACGCGAACTAGTCTCTCAGTTTTTGAGCTATCGGGCTGAAATTTTCAGCATAGTCTTAGTCTTTTGCAACAGTATGTCGGAAATTACGAAATCGGACCGCTATATCCTTTAGCTGCCGTAGAAATGATGGCGAAATTGATGTAAGAAAATTATAACTTCTTAGTTATTTAATTTATTTCTCTAAATCTCGCGATGCAGCTGTTTTAAACGGTTTTAGAATTACTGTTTTAATTTCAATAGGATCTGACAACTATATTATATAGCTGACACAGATCGGTCGATTTAAAAATGTAAAATTCTACATGTAAAATATAAAATTTGTAACTAAATCGATATACAAATTTACAAACTTCGATATTTTTTCGATTTAACTAGAATAGATCGATTTTCAATGATCCTGTTGCAGACTGCAAGGGTATACAGACTTCGGCTTACCGAAGTTGTCTTTCTCTTTTGTTTTTTTATTCTATTCTATTTTACATTTACTTTTATTTAATAAATAAATAACAATGAAAACTATAATTTGTATGTTAAGAACGACTAAGTATTTAATGAACAACGCCTGCATGATTGATGGCACACCTGAGACCCCCATTCAAGGAGTAGAGATTAGTTGAGCCAATTCTGTTGACACAGTTGTTTAAACACCACGAAAAACCAGATAAAACTTTATACAAATGAGAGGAAAAAGATTTGTTTACGAACACTACACTGGAGGGCATTATTTTCCGATATTAGTTCCTAATACACACAACAAACATTTTGCATACAACAAATCTGAACTATCTTCGGACTCAGACGACATTGAAAACGAATGAAAGTGCGGAGATTATGGTATTTGTATTTATTTTTAGGCGGCTAAAATGCAGAAAGAATGTGTATTAAACAATAACGGTGGCAATGAAGCGCGAACCGATGATGAATGGCAGAAATAAGTATACCTAGAAATAGAATTATGAAATTGCAAAAACGATATATATAGAAAGAGATGATGGAGAACGCAACTCTAACATAACGTATAATGATCAATAAATATTTATGAAAGAAAACGGGTATGTTTTGAATTGTATTACTGCGTGTTTATTTTATTCATTTAAAATATTAGAGGCTACAGAACTTCGGCTTATAGAGTATTAATTTAATTGTTACGATTAAATTGAATAGTTAGTAATTGTTCTTTTTTAGCGGCCAAGCAACTCTACTTGTTGCGGCGCGTTGACTCCGAAGCTGTGGGCGGTGGCGGTGGGCCGCGCTTGTTGAGCTCCTCCAAGAAACCGAGAACAATGGTGCTTCGCTCCTCCTCCATGTGATCCAGGACCAAGTAACTGTAGGGGATATATTTTTAGTGGAGTTTTAAATTAAACAAGTAAGAAAGCTACAGTCGACTGTGCTCGACTGTGAGATACCCGGTACCTAAATGTTTGCGCTTCACACTAAAAGGCAATTTAAAATTGTACATACATTACATTGTACATACATACACTGGCGCCATTATATCGCACGGCCAAGGCTCGAATGCGCCACCTGTCGGCTACAGCTTGCAACAGCAGTGCCTTAGGGCGGTGTGTTAAAATTCGAACCTTATTGCTAATATCTCCCATGTTTATCATCCGATTTTACTGAAATTTTCAGGAAACGTCCGCTATATTTTATTAATTTTTTGTATCTATTAACTTTAACCATAAAATAACAAGTATAGCCTTTTTTAAGTTTTTTATGATTTTTGAGGGCGCAAGTGGGCGTGACCAAATTTTAAAACAAACTTGATCTGCGTGCAACAGATTTCAATGTTGTCACCAAATTTGGTAACTCTAGCTCTTATAGTCTCTGAGATCTGTTGTTTCACACGGACAGACAGACGGACATAGCTAAATCGACTCGGCTGGTGACGCTGATCAAGAATATATTTATTTTATAGGGTCGGAGATTTCTCCTTCTGTCTGTTACATACATTCTCGGGTGGCACTAACTTATAATACCCTTGTACCCTATGGGTAAGGATCTTGGAGCTTACCGCTTGTCGTTCTTGAGTATGTCCTGGATCTCCTTGAGATGGTTGGGATTTTCCTTGATGAGATCGCTGCTCTTGTGGTTTATGAACTTGCACTCCTGCAGTAGCTCGCGTAGCGATGTCTTTGCCGTCATCGTCTTGTCCTTGATGTAGTCGCGGAACTCACGCTCGCCCTTGTCCGAATTGTATTTGAGATAGCGCGGATCCTCCTTGATTTGCTTCTTGATCTCCTTCCAGGTGCTGGTCAGCTGGAGGCTGCCGATCTCGTCCAGCATTTCGCGGAACCGTTCGCGCTTCTTCTTCATCAGATTGTCAATGTGCTCGTTGAATTTTCTAAGAGTTATTTATTATTGGGAATAAATATATATAAATATAGAAATATTCCTACCTTTCGCGATCGTCCCTATCGAGTGTCTCGATCAGCTCCCAGCGATGATCCTTGCGCAGCTGCCGCTTCACCTCCTTCCAGGTAAAGTCCGGCGTCCGCACCAGATCCGTCAGCAGGGCCGTGAAGTGGCCAATGCACTCCTCACGCATATGATGCTCGCGCTCCTTGTCCCGATCTCTGAGGTGGCCGGCCAGGGTGCGTTGCACCTCCTTCTCCCGCTCCCTAATACTCTGCTCGGCCCTCAGCTTCTTCTCGCGCTCCTTCTGCTTCTGCTCAGCCTCTGTCTCCCGCTGGCGGGCCAGCTCGCTGTCATCGCTGCCGGCGCGCTCTTCCCGCTCGGAGTCCTCGCGGTGCTCGCCCTCCTCCTGAAGTATCTAGTTAAATCCTTTGCCTTAATTAGTTATAAATCGTGTCTTACCAGAGAGTCTCGTTTCCTGCTCTTCTCGGGCTTGACCTTGTCCTCTTTGTCCTTTTCCTTGGATGATTTACGCTCGCGGTCTTTCTCCCTCGAACGACTGCGACCGCGGTCCTTGTCCTTTTCCTTCTCCTTGTCCTTATCCTTGTCCTTGTCCTTGTCCTTCTTCTTGTCCTTATCCTTGTCCTTGTCCTTGTCCTTGTCCTTGTCCCTCTCCTTGTCCTTGTCCTTGTCCTTGTCCTTGTCCCTATCCCTGCGATCGGACTTGCGTTCGCGGTGTCGCTCTCGTTCCCTTTGCTCCCGCATCTCCCGCTCCTTCCGCTTCTCCTCCTTCATGATGTGCAGATAGTCCTCGAAGTACTCCTCCCGGTACATGGAGTCCACAGCTCGATAGCGCGAGTCCGACTCCAGCTTCTTCTTGATGTCATACCACCGCGTGTGGCGCTCGATGTCGTGTCGCTCCCGCAGCATGTCCAGAAAGTCCTTGCGGATCTAGAGTGTGTGTAATATCGTGTGTGTGTTTGTGTGTGAAAGGAATATATATTGACATGAAAGCCATGCGGGAAGAGAAGAGAAATGCCACAAAGAGATCGAATTAGAAGTCTGGCAGTGATGCGGCCTTCCCTTAACATTCTACGACTTAAAAAACGAACTTAGGGCTTACGGCTACGGTTGCTTAAGCTACTGAGAACATAGTTACACGCTGTTTGTTTGGTTTGGGGATCCTGCAAGAGAACGGGTTCGATTAGCGGTCAGATACGTAACTGAAACAGAACGTGGGATTAGCTCAGGGCCTGCTGGCTGAGAGAGAGAGAGGAGGGGATGCTTAGGGAGAACAGACTCAAAGCGGAGCCACAGCGGATCATGAGGTGAGGTGAGGGCAACGCAAGTCAAAAGTTCTAGTAGGAAATATTGCTTCTGGTTGCAGTATTTAAGTGTGTCGGAGCAAAGACCAATATAATCACTAAGATGCCGTACGGCCATACATTTGATTTGCAATATGCAACCTATTTTTCAGCTGGCGACGAATATCACGCTCTTTCCGCTCGCACAAAGTTGAGAGCGTAGAAATCGAAATACAGAATTCATTTCCTGTAGTACCAGTTGTTACCAATAGGCCGTTGTCATCAACGTTTCATCTTGTCACTGTGCTCTCTCTTTTTTCTCTCTCATTTCGCTCTCTCTCTTTTCTCTCTTCAAAAATTATGTTGATGACTTCAAAAAAATCTTTATGAATATTTGGCCTAAGATGTTGATGACAAACCCCAGTGTTTTGTTGACGAATCATCAATGAATAGATGATAAAATATCGATGAAAAGTGTATAAACTATTGATTAAATTATTGATGAATCGTCGATGAAATGTCCATGAATTTTTGGCCTTAACTGTTGATGAAAAATACCAGCTTTTGTCGATGAAACGTTGATGAATCATCGAAGAATTTGTCACTCATGACGCCTTAGGGCTTGCCAATGTTAATTTCACCAGTAATTTGTTTTTGTTTTTTCATTGTTTTTTGTTGACCAATCATCAATGAAAAGATGATTAAATATTGATGAAAAGTTTATGAACTATTGATGAAATTGTTGATGAATCGTCGATGAAATGTCGATGAATTTTTAGTCTTAACTCTTGATGAAAAATACAAGTTTTTGTCGATAAAACGTTGATGAATCATCGATGAATTTGTCACTCATGAAGCCTTAGGACATGCTAATGTTAATTTTATCAGTAATTTGTTTTTTTTTCATTGTTTTTTGTTGACGAATCATCAATGAAAAGATGATTAAATATCGATGAAAATTTGATGAATTATTGATGAAATTATTGATGAATCTTCGATGAAATGTCGATGAATTTTTGGCCTAAGCTGTTGATGAAAAATACCAGTTTTTATCGATGAAACGTTGATGAATCATCGATGAATGACGCCTTAGGACATGCTAATGATAATTTCATCAGTAATTTGTATGATGACTGGTACTGCAAGGATTTTTCAAGAGAACCTGGAGCCAGTTCCAGAGCCAGCACGAAAAATACGCAAAAACATCGTATGGCGTTACTCATCTTGAGGATTTTAATGTCTTTGGCCAGAGATAAGCAAGTAAGAAAAGTGATATTGTTTGACTAAAATAAGCATATACTGGTGGTAGAAAGAAGCGCTACTATAGGGAGGATAATGAGTGCTCACTCTATGCAAAACGGACCCATCTCCACCGCTCTCTCACTCTCTCGCTGGGCAGGCCTTTCGGGGGTTTCATAAACTTCTGGCCAGGCCGAAGCGTACAGTACAATATTCAATAAGAGCTACAGTAAACATAAGGTACATAAATACGATAAAGAGAGAACCTTTCAGCGACTGGGCCGCTGCCTGCGAGACCTGCTAGAGCAAAGATTAAGAGATCTCTTTGATCTTTGAACTCTATGCAGGCCCCGATATATAAATATATATATGTAATATGTATATGGGCCGGGTTCGGTTCCTTGGGCTTGCCTCTGTCAGGTGACAGGTGAAACTGCCATGTGTTCTTTTTCATTATTTGTAAACAAAACGAAAAATAGTGGGTTAATTTAAAATTAAGTATTATTCATACTGTTTGCACGAATTGCTGTCGCTCTGGATTGATCTTCTCCTTCTCCTTCTCCATCTCCGTCTCCTTCTCCTGCTCCCCTCTCGATCATCAAACATCGAACATCCCATCAATCATGATCTCCGTGATCCAATGCCAATTACGTACATCGTCACATCATCATCTTTCATCATCTTCATCACATCGCATCGATGGGGCGTGGGGCGGTGGGAAGTGGAAATCACACCAACGATTATCAGGTATCGGTATTGACTATCGATAGTTTTATTTATTCTTTGTTTAAAATGATTTTTGATTGATTTTGTTTTTTTTTCCAAATTTGTTTCTTATTGCAGAAAAACAAATTTTTAATGTTTGTTGCTGAATGGAATGTAACTCAAGTAACTCACCACACAGATTGCAAGCGTGTGCGTGGTCAGAGACGACGACGTAGATGACGATGACAGACGACGGCGGGCGGGCTTGACGGGTTGGACTTGGTTGGAATTGGTTGCTGAGGACGATGAGGTGGTAGTTGTTGTACAGGTCGTTGTGGTTGTCGATGCTGTTGCTGTTCTGGTTGTTGTTGTTGTGTATTTTGGTGTTTTGGGTGGTGCATTTGTGCTGTAACCTGTTAGCTAGTGGCTAAAGTAACGGTTGTGGGGGTGGCGGCAAACCACCGGGAACCCAACACATTCGATCAGGGGGGTATCGGTATCGGTATCGGTTTGGATTTATCGATTTGGTTTCAGTTTCGATTCACACGTTGTTTTTATGGTTTAAAAGTTAACAGAAAATCAATCACATTATGTTTAATACGTTTGCCATACGGGTTATAAGTCATTAAATATAGTTTATAAAGATATAGGCATATTATATATGTTTAAACAACGAGATACGTAAGTAAGTAAGAGGTGAATGGGTTCGGGGGCGGGGACTTGAGCATGCCCTAGGCCTACCTGTTCTTTCTTCAGCTGCTTGTCCTCCTTCTCGCGCCGTCGCACCTCCACAATGTACTCGTTGAAGAGGCTCTCACGTTCGCGCACCTTCTCAATGGCCCGATAGCGCTCGTCCTTGGCATTCTTCTGGCTGAACTCCGAGAAGGAAGATCTGTAAGAGGGACCAGGCATGCTTATTATCGAAATACCTAAGATACTGGGAGGAAACACTCACTTTCCATGCAACCTGGCCTCCTCCATAAGGCTGCGGAAGTCGTCCCGCTTCTGACGCATCTTGTTCCGCTTCTCCTTGCGCTCCTCCTCGGCCCGATCCTTGACATACTTTTCAAATACCTGTTTGCGTTCCTTCGATGTCAGCAGCAGGTAGCGCGGATCGAACACGATCTTGTGCAGCTCCTTCTCCCAAGTGCTAAAGGCCGACACGTCCTTCTCCCTGAGCATCTCCTTGAACTGGGTGACACGCATCTCCAGCGGCACCAAAGCACGCTCCTTGGCCGCCCGCTGTTCCGCCTCCAGAGCGGCATCCTCGGCTCGCTTTGATTTCGATACTAATCGAGGAGGGAAAGGTTTGATTGAGGGATTTATTTGAGGGATTTGAGGGATTTGAGGGACTTACTCATTCGCACCCGCTTGGTGGGCACCTCCTCCACACTGGACTCGGACTCGGAGCGTATCTTGATCACCTCGCGGTCGTCATCATCATCCGGTTCCACTATCTGCACTTGTTGCTGCTGCTGCTGCTGCTGCTGGGCCTGTGCCTGTGCCTGGGCCTGCGTCTGCTGTTCCTGTGCCACCTCCTCGGCGGTTTTTTGCTGGTCAGCTTCGGCTGTTTTCTCCTGCGGCGTCTTTAGCTGCTCAGGCCTCTCATTCACCGCCTTGTCAACGTCCTCGCGATTCATTAGGTCCTCGGGACGATCCCACACCGACGTTCGGGTCGAGGGATTGTAGAAGAAGACCCGGGCATCCCCGGTCCACACCACACACCAGGGTGTGCCAGCGATGGGCGTGCTAGTCACCGGACGACTCTTGTCCGTCTGCTTGGCCGTGGCCGCCGCCTTCTTCTGCTCCTCCTCCTTCTTGCGCTTCTCCTCCGCCGCCTTCTTGGCCTCCTTCTCCAGAGCGGCCGCCTGCGCCGCCTTGGTGTTCTCTGAATTCGCCTTCATGGCAGCGGCGGCTGCCGCAAAGGCAGCATGCGGATCAAATCCCGGTGGCGCTGTGCCCGGCGGCAGGTGCATCATCGGATTGGGCAGCAGGTGGGGCGGCAGTCCACTGGGAGCCGTTGCCACTGCAGGCGCCACCCCCGAGTGGGCGGCCATGCGAGCTGCCTCCATATCGCGCAGGGCTTGCGGCTTATCCCAGACACTCTCCCCGCGTCCGGCATGGAAATAGTAGGGCCTGCCGTCCGGTGCTCGGTGCTCCGACCACTCGGCTGCCCGAGCTATGACCGCCGGATCGATGACACCGGGCTTGATGATCAGCGTCTTGGCGGGCTTATCCTGTCCACCAGGCGGCCCGTGCATATGCTGCTGCTGCTGCTGTTGCCAGGGCGGCATGCCCACACCCCAGGGTGCTCCGGCGGGTGCAGCCCCGCCTGGAAATCCATAAGCCGGCGGCGGCATGCAAAACGGCGGCTGCCCAAAGCCCGGAGGTGGCTGCATACCCGGCGGCTGGAACATGGGCGGCGGCTGTTGACGCACATTGGGCGGCGGCTGGGAGAGCAATGGGGCCGCCGTATTCGGCGGGGGCTGGCTCATCAAATGCGGCGGCGGCTGCGACGTGAGATGGGACACCGCTGGTACCGCCTCTCCTCCTGGCGGCTCTGTGCTTTTGGGCTCCGCCTTGGCGACCTGAGCTGCTGGTCGCTTGGCCATCTCCTCCACCTCGGCCTGGGTCATGATTTTGACATTGGGTCCGTCGGGACGCGTCCAGGTGGTTTCCCTCGTCACCGCATGGTAGTAGTAGGAGCGGTCATCCCCTGCCTTGGTCTCCACCCAGATTTCTGGTGGTCCTGCAATCACTCCATTCGCTCCAGGCGGCGCCTGTTGTTGTGGCGGCTGCTGCTGCTGCTGCTGCTGGCTTGGTGGCTGCTGCTGCTGCTGCTGGAGCGCCTGCTGTTGCAGGGTCTGCTGCTGAGCCGTGTGCTCCCCAATGGGGCGCCCACTGAATGCATTAAAGGGTTTGTTCCTGGAAAATGGGTCAAGGTATGTCACTATTTTTCGTTCAAACACTATCTACTCCTTGACTACGCACCATTGGATTTCGATAGGCTTTTCCTGGGCTATAGCAACGCCATTATTAGGGGCGGCCGTCGTCTCCTGGCCACCATCGCCACTACCACTGCCACTTCCATTGCCATTGAGACTCACACCTGGCGGAGGCGATTGATTCGCGTCCGGCTTGATGTTCGGCGACTTGGCGAGTTCGCTCTCCATGCTCTCGTCTATGCTCGCTTCCATTCCACCTAGTTTTCACTCTTTGCTTTGCATTTAGAAAATTTTCACTTAATTTTCTGCAGTTTTCTGCCGCTAGAGATGTAAATAAAACCAAGTTTGCTTTCGATAAATGTTCGAGTTATCGAATGGCAACAAAATGGCAACCTAGACCTAGACAGTGATGCCAGACTGATAAATAATGCGAAATGATTGTTACTTTGGGGAGCGGGTTCCTGGGCAATGATTACGTTATCATATTATATTAAATAAAGCTACGTACTCAGATAGACGAAAAGTGTATCTAGGCAGTGAGTCAAAACGAGAGAACAATAGTCACCCTCTTGCTCTCTCGCACTGCTTTCGAACACTTTTCGTCGGTCTAAGTACTAGGCTTAAATAAAAAATAAGTATATATTTTTATGATTTTTGAGGGAAAACAAAATTTGTAGGACTACGTAATCATTGGGGAGGGGGTTTCTCTTCATTACATAGGGGGGGAATGGTGTCGAAAATCATCAAAAACTTGATTCGTTATATATGTATGTACAGCTCCCAAGGTATAAGAAGAATTAACTTTGCCCAAAATGCAGTCCAATTCCAACGATCAGATTTGTTCTCGCTTGAATTTTTAGTAACCTGAGATTGATTAATTTATTAATATTATAGAAAGTGTTATAAGATAACAAGTATGGTTTTAAAATTTAAATGGACCGCGAATAAATTGCAGGATTTTCAGAATTGTCGACTGGCGTTAGGTCGAAATAGTGCCCCCCAAGAAGGAAGTTTCGCCGCCTGGTCACACCGCGGCTTGGTAAACACGTGCAGGACGGCTTTGTTGCAATGGGCAAAACCCGGAAAGTAAAAACTCGAACGCCCTCCGGCGTGGATACCTCGGCTGACTTGGAGAATGCACTGGACCGCGCGGCGGATGAGGAGGCGACGGGCTGCGGGCCCATCGAGGCGATCTGCGTGCACCTGCAGCGCCCGGATGTTGAAGACAAGCTGAACGGACTGCATTCCTTTGCGGTTCTGGCGCTCCGGAAGGAGAAGGTGCGGGAGATCTGTGACAGCGAGCTGGTACGGATAGCGGCACCCCTGCTGTGCGATAAGGAGGCTCCCATCCGGGATGCGGCGGCCGGAGCCTTTCGCAACCTGTCCGTTTGCGGCTCGGAGGTATGCGACTTTCTCGTAGACAATGACATATTGACGGCACTCCTGTCCCTGTTGCTGGACTACGATCTGACCAAGAATGGCTTCGACAGTGAAATCCTTGCGGACATATTCCTGCAGGCGGTGCATCTGCTGCGCAATCTATGCGAGAGCTCACCCACGGCCACGGAAGCCTTCAACCAGGCGAACCTTTTGCCCAGGCTGCTCATGTGCCTGGATTACAGGAAATTTGGTCTAGATATTGCCCTCTCCGTGGCCCAGCTGGTCCTTGTGGTGTCCGAGAACAACTCTAGCTCATGGAACCTTTTGGCCAACGCTGGCATACTGCCGGAGCTCCTCACTGTTCCGGCGGAGAGCCACGGACAGCTCTACCTCAACGCCCTGGCTGCCGGCATTCTGTGCAATGTGCCCGCCTGCTCGGCCGCCCACACCAAGGAGATCCTAACCAGTCTGGACCAATTGCTCACCATCGATACGCAAGCCCAGCTGCTGGGCTGCAAGTCCGAGATTCAAACTGCCAAGTCTAAGAACGAGGCCCCCGTCCTGGAGATATCCATGGAAACGGAGGAGCTCTCTGAAGCCCAGGGCCAGGGCGACAATCAGCCCAAGGGGAATGAGAACGAAGCGGAGGCGGCGTTAAATAACCTGGAGCACCTGCTAGACGCTCAGCGTCTGGTGGCTGAAATCATCACAAACCTGGGCTCAAGCGACGATCAAAGCGAATGGGGCTCGGACAGCAATCAATCCGAGACGGAGAGTGTGGCCGACTACGAGATGGAGGGGGATGCAGCAGCGGACAGTGGGGCTGGGGGATTGCCCGCCAACTTCTTGGAGACCATCAAGCAGAACCAAGTCGTACAGAAGCTGTGGCTAAAGGCTCAGCCCCTGGATCCTTCTGTGGAGAAACTGCTCGATCAGCACGAGAGCATCCGGGAGAAGGTGGCCAAGATGCGGGTGTCCTACCTCATTTGCCTGCAGAACCTGTGCAATGTGCTGAGCGCCGAGGACTTGGGTGGCTACAGCGACATCTACAACATGTGGATGAATCTGGGCCAGCAGGCCTTTAAGGGAACCGAGGACGATGCGGCCGTAATGGAGGCCATTACCTCGCTGATGCGCTCCTCGCTGAGCTTGCTCAAGTCACGGCGCGATCTCTTTGGCCAGATGACCGAGAACGATCTGAACATGATCATCGAGGGCGCCAGCAAGTGCACGGTGATGGACATTCGTGTCAACTGGAACCGGATGCTAGGCACCCTGGGTTCCCTGCTCTCGGAGCCACTCGTCAAGGCCATTGTGCTCTTCCTGCTGAATTCGTGTGCCCACGAGGAGGATCTGTGGGCCCTGTCCGAGGGACTGGACGCTCTCATGGACATATTTGCCGTGGAAGATTGGCCGCAGATCATCGCCGAGCTGCAGATGTGCGACCGCGTTCAGGCATTGGAAGAGCTATTCAAGTCCAAGTTGCGCCAACAAAAGCGTGAGCTCAAGGAGCGAAAGGCGACTATTTACACAGTAAAAACAAATTTTTCACGCTTTGTTTCGTATTTAATCAAGAACTGTAAACAATAAAATTAACTGACCGAAAATAAGTAAAACGAAAGTGTTTAGTTTCGCAGAAAACTGGGAACTATGGGTGAAAGTTGGGTTTTAAATTCTTTGTTCTATATTTATTGGGTTCTTGAAGAAGATCTCTTGAAATCTGAAAGAAAATAAAATATATATTGATTTAATACTTCATAATATCAAGTATACACTTAATAGTATAGTTTTTATACTGTATAATATCAATTTTATATTTTCGAGTTTATTTTTCATACGAACCTACATTAAAAATATAATAACATATCGCTTTTCTGTTAATCGATCTCAAATCTTGGTGCAGATTAGTATAAAATGTATCGAAAATTCGATAACATATGGCCTTATCTGGAATTTAGTGCTTTTCTGTAATTTTACTTGGTGCAGATTAGTATAGTTTGTATACTTTCGAAGTATCAAATTAATTAACATCTTATTAAGTAATTTATAATACTAAATAGTCTAGAATTCATGTAACAATAGTATAGTTTCTATGACGGTTTTCCAATTCAAATTCAAAGGACATCAGACAAAGTTAACGAAGAGCCTGTATTTTTTATACGAACCTACATCAAAAATACGATAACATATCGCTTTTCTGTTAATCGAGTTACTGATTTTTCTCAAATCTTGGTGATGATTAGTATAAAATGTATACTTTCGTAGTATGAAATTAATAAGCATCTTATTAAGTAATTAATAATACTAAATAGTATAGAATTCATGTAACAATGGTATAGTTTCTATGGCGATTTTCTTGGGTGTACTTTACCAGCTCTTTGAATCTCGGTTGCAGAGCTTTTGGGCTCCGAGCTTTAATTTCTAAGCCCATCTATTTCGTGAATTTCTAGAAACTTGTAAAGATTTAGCGAAAAGTATTTCGTTTAGTGTCTCGAGCGGGAAACATTGAGATTTCACGGATTAAGGGCTTGACTGCTAAGTTTTAGAAAAACTACATTTAATACGCCATGATCTCTGGTTGGAAAATGTTGCCCTTAAGAGGCCTCCTTTTTGTGGGATTGGCCATTAATTTGGTTATAGCCCAAGACACCAGCCCAGAAACAACGACAACAGCACCAGGATCAGTAGTAACAACAGAATCCAGTGAAACTACAGTACCGGGTGGAGCAAAGGATGAGGGTAAGGCGGCAACACCTGCGCCTGAAACTACAGGGGATACGGCTAGCCAAAATGCAGACTACTGTGATCCCTCGTTGTGTACGAACGGTCATCATCATGTGGCCTGCAACGCTTCAACCGTGAGTAACAGATCTTTAATTTGCGTAAAAATATACTCATTACGTTAATAACTAAATGAGTACTTTAATTTACAAATTTATAAAACGCCATACATCAAATAACAACTTAGATTATACGTTTTAAAGTCATGGTCCGACCGTAACCAAATTTACACAGATCCAATTAGTTCAGACGTAAAGATACGTGAGTAGGAACATTATTGGAATGCTTAATACTTTTGAAATCAATTCGTTAAGGTGTTGAAATCCCTCTTAGAACTTTCCAAAAGAAAGAACATATGGGCATTTCCAGCAAAAGGTCAACCAGGCCTGAAAAAATGTAAGTTATCATCGTATTTCTGTGTGTATAATTAAAAAGAAACTTTAATTCCAAAGCAAAATTTGCATAATAAAATGGTTACATATGTAGCATTTAGTGTTTTCATGTGAAAATCAGACTGAAAACTGTAGCTTTTAGCTACTTTTAGAGGCATTTTTATATTTAACTATTTCTCATGGAAAACATATCTTCAAATCTTCTCATTGATTAATAGATATCAATGAGAAGATTTGAAGATATGTTTTCCATGAGAAATAGTTAAATATAAAAATGCCTCTAAAAGTAGCTAAAAGTTACAGTGTATGAACAGAATAAGGTGTTTTTTAAGAAAATATAAACTTATTCATGAAAGTGAGGTAAAAAACATTTGAATATCTTGTACAGTTCGCGATGTACCGTTACAAATCTGAAATACACTTGTAAAATAAATAAAATCATAGTTTTAATTAAAAATAACTTCTATAAATGGAATGCTTCATTATTTTATTATGGTTTAACAGTTCTTTTTTTTTAATTACTCGGCACATTTCGCAGACTTTTGCAATTTTCAAACTAAAGTCAAACAAGACAACGACTATTAAACAAAGCTTGTACGTGTATTGTAGAATACAAAAATATATGTTACAATGTATTGATCATGCAAAAATGTTAACTTTTGTCATATTTATATCCATTTTATGCCGTATGCTATCCAGAAAATGCCCATATATTACTATAATTATAATTATAACAATATATTTAAATGTTTTGCAAGGAACTTTACTACAAATGTTCCCTGGACGCTGAGGTCATACCAATAAATGACCGCTTGAAGACCTACATAACTCGCCGGATCAATGAGATGCGAAACATGGTGGCCCAGGGCGGATACAATGGACTGGGTCCGGCTGCCCGCATGGGCACCCTAACTTGGAACTCGGAGCTCGCCTACCTGGCCGAGTTCAATGTGCGAAAGTGTTTTCTGCAGCACGACAAGTGCCGGAACACCAAGGACTTCAAGCATGTGGGCCAACTTGTGGGCTATCGTGGCTTAAAAGGAAACATCCCGATTTTGGAGGACATCATATTGGATATCGGAAAGGCGTGGCTGAAGACAAGCCAGTCCAGCTCGATCGTAGACGTGGCAAAGAACAAGGATCTGAACGAGCTGAAGGGCGGGTAAGAACCTTAAATTTAATTTAAATAATAAATGATAAACCTTTTTTGCCGCAGCCCACCCAAGTACAACTTCCTGCAGATAGTACTCGAGGACGCCAAGCAATTGGGCTGCGCCATCGTCCAGCAGGTCCACTTGGGCTGGTTCCAGACCTTCTTCACCTGCAACTTTGAACATGCTCCCCATGCTGATGCTCCCATCTACGAGATGAGCAAGGAAGCAGCCACGTCCTGCAAGACGGGTGCACATAAAAAGTATAAGCATCTCTGCTCCGAGGCCGAGGTCTATGGCAAGGTTGCGCCCAGATCAGGATTCAGATACCTTAGCAGCCCAGAGGAAGATGGCTTTTGGCGGACTATTAACGGATCATCAGGTACTGTCAACGAACAACAGCCTTTATCCAATGGAACTAAAGCATCTGAGGCTGTACTTTCTCCTGTTAAAAAAGGAGCTACAGCCACGACAAAAATTCAAAGGACAGCAGACAAGGCTACTGAACAGCCTGTAACGTCTGGTGTTAAAGTTTCTTCCGATGGAGAACAAGCATCAGTCAAGCCACTTCAAATTCAAAGGACAGCAGACAAGGTGAACGCAGAGCCTGTAAAGGCTGCTGTTGAAGTTCCTTCCGATGGTAAAAAAGCAACAGTCGAGCCAAAAATTAAATGGAATTCAGATGAGGTTAACGAAGAGCCTGTAAAAGCTGCAATTGAAGTTCCTTCCGATGGTAAAAAAGCATCAGTCAAGCCAAAAATTCAAAGGACAGCAGACAAGGTTAACGAAGAGCCTGTAAAGCCTGCAATTGAAGTTCCTTCCGATGATAAAAAAGCATCAGTCAAGCCAAAAATTCAAAGGAGTTCAGATAAGGTTAACGAAGAGCCTGTAAAGGCTGCAGTTGAAGTTCCTTCCGATGGTAAAAAAGCATCAGTCAAGCCGAAAATTCAAAGGGCAGCAGACAAGGTTAACGAAGAGCCTGTAAAGGCTGCAGTTGAAGTTCCTTCCGATGGAAATAAAGCTTTAGTCAAGCCAAAAATTCAAAGGACATCAGACAAAGTTAACGAAGAGCCTGTAAAGGCTACAATTGAAGTTCCTTCCGATGAAGACAAAGCATCAGTCAAGCAAAAAATTCAAAGGACACCTCTGATGGTTATCGAAGAGCCTGTAACGTCTGGAGTTGAAGTTCCTTCCGATGGGAAAAAAGCATCAGTCAAGCCAAAAACTCAAAGGTCATCAGACAATGTTAACGAAGAGCCTGTATCAAAAGGGAATAAAGCCTCTGGAGTTGTTTCTCCCGGAGATAAAGCTTCTGGAAAGTTGCCTCCCAAAAAAACCGAAGTTATAGGCATTCAACAAAGAAGTGGAATCCAACCCAGAAGTGATGGAGACGCACCAGCAGCAGAAGCTTCCACGACGGCTGCACCAGAGGGTGATGCAAAAAAAGAGGCAGCACCAGCTGACGGAAGTACCCCTGCTAGTGGAGCGGCGGGAACAGAAACTACAACATCAGCGCCAGGGAATGAAACCGATTTCGATCACTTAGTGGAACCCTCTCAACCGCACTTGAAAAAAAAACAGCTAAAGAAAAAGTTTGCCCGATTCCTGAGGCAAATGAAAAGGGCGGAGCAGTGGCGTAAAACACACATTATCATGATCGTAACCACCAACCATGAGGTGACCACTGCCGATAAGATGACTGGTGACACGAAACCAATTGATACAATTGATCCAGGGTTCTCCAAAGACAATGACACAAAGAAGGTGACCACTGCCGATAAGATGAAACCAATTGATACAATTGACCCAGGATTCTCTAAAGGCAATGCCAAAAAAAAAAAGGGGAGTCGCATGGAAGGAAAGCCCCGAAGCAGGCTGAGAGCGAGAAGCTCACGCAACCGTTGGGCAAGGACATCCTTTAGGGCACCCCAGTGGATTGCTGTGGACTAAGCTTTAGAGGTGGAGAAACATCGATGCATCGATGTTTTTAAAATGTTAGAGAACATCGATGTTTTTTGGGAAACATCGATATTTTTGTCACATCAATAGAGAAGTGGAAACAATTTTTAATTTAGTTTTGAAGAAATTTTTTTTCTGTTCTCTTGAAAACATCGATGTTTTTATGAAAACTTCGGAAAACTTCGATGTTTTTTTTCATCGATGTTTTTTTGGTTAAACATCGAAAAACATCGATGTCCGCAAACATCGATGTTTCTCCACCTTTACTAAGCTTCGATATTTCCATCTTTTCAAGCAAGTGCAGCCTTAAAATGTAACATTTCACGCATTGAAATGCAGAATAAATATTGGATTGAATGCATTCCTTGGCGGGAAATATATATTTATTTGTTAAGTCTAAGTTCTAAGTCCTATTAAGCTGCATTGATTTCCAGATGGGGTTTATGCGCTGGCACCCCTCACGCAGGTGGTTCAGCAGGGCTGCGACACTACCCTCGGCTGGTGGGGAGCGGGAACGGAGCATGCCGCCCCTTCGGCAGTGTACTATGTGTCGCCCATACCGCCACTTGGTCTTGAACATCTTGTTGCAGTGCTCACACATCAGGCTCTCCTCCTCCTCCTCCTCCGCCTCCTCCTCCTGCTCATCCTCCTCCTCCTGCTCCTTATCCAACCTTGCCTGCGCCTGCCTCTTGGGACTCGCCCACTTGGGCTCCGGCTTGATGAGCAGCTGAGTTTTGTTCTTCCGCTGCAGCTCCTCCTGGTGGTTGTATCTGATGTGATTGAAGATCTTGGACGTACTGGTCTTGGTGCGGTCGCAGAGCGTGCACTTGAGGTAGGAGCGGTAGGGCAGATGCTTGAAGCAGTGCTTCTGCAACTGCGAACGCCTGGTGGTCGGCTGCACCTCGCGGCACTGCAGGCACATGGCCTTGCGGCCCGGCTCCAAAATCTTGAAGCTGTTCTCGATGATGTGCTCGAAGTCGTGCTTCTTGAATACGTGCGCCCGCCACTCGTCCATCGAGGCGATCTCCTTGCCGCACTTGGGGCACAAGTACGAGATGAGCTTGGTCAGGCCATTGGTGGAGACCTCCGTGTCAGAGTCCCGCGTGGGTGTCGTTGACAGGCGACGACGCTTGGCCGCCTGCACCAAAGGTGGTGCAGTGCCCGATGTGTTCATTTCCTTTCTCAGCTGGGCCACCTCCTCCTTGCCCAGGGCATCGATCTCGATGATCACCACCTCCTGGTTCTGGTTCTCCTTCTGCGACTGTGACGCCGCTGGATCCGCCTCCTCCTGCTGCCTTTCATCTTCCATTGCCTTGGTGGGCGAATCCTTATCTTCGAAAAACTCCTGGCACAGCGCATCCAAGTCCGCCTCGTACTTGGGCACCTTCTCCTCCTCCTTGCGCAGTATGTCCTCGTAGGCATTGAGACATCTGTCCAGGTTTTGTTCGCTGACATTGCTCTTGGTCGCAGCTGCAGCTGCTGCTGCTGCTGGTGGCGAAATTGTGGACTTCTCCATTTCCCCCAGCAGGTCAATGTCCATCAGCGCCTTTTGCAGCAGATCCTTGCTTTTTTTGGTGACCGGGACGTTTAGTTTCGGACGTCCACGTGGCCTTCGTGCTACGACGGGCTTCTCCGTATTCGTAGGATTAACAGGATTCGTTAGAGTCGCTGCCGTCGCTGCAGGAGTTTTCTGATCTTGCTGCTGCTGCTGCTGCTGTTGCCGCTTCATTTGGCGCAGCTTGTTCTCGTACTTCTCAATCTCCCGCATGTGGGTGTCCATGAGGTGGACGTTGAGAGCCCTCCGCCTTGTGTATGCCATGCGGCAGTGCACGCACCGGTAGGTTTCGCTGTGCTCCAGATGCATGAAGTAGTGGTACTGCAGCAGGGCGATCGTGTTGTGGGCGTTCTCCACCCATTTGAAGCACAGCTGGCACTCGTGGAAGCGCTCGTCGATTTGGATAAAGTTAAAGTCCGAGTAGGTCTTCTTCAAGTAGTCATGTTTCTGTATTTAAAGAAAAGAAACCCCATTAAAGAAGGAGTTAAAGGGGTACTAGGGAGGCTCCAACTTGCCGTGTTCAAATGTTGACGCCACTCGGCCTGCGTGCGAAAGGCTTTGCCGCACTCTGGGCATATGTAGACCATGTGCGCCTCCAGGCGTGCATTCAGGCGGCTCTGCTCGTCCGTTAGAGACACGCTCTTCGACATTTTCGTATAAAATTTAACAACCGTCCGAGATATAAACAATTTAAAGCAAATTGCTTTCGATTTGAGATGAGCGATGAGCGATAACTACCAAACCGATTAACAGCTGCTGTGTTATCGTCGCATCGCACATCGCTAGCAGACTTTCCTGTGCCCGCGACTCGGTTAAGTTGGAAAATATATCTCAATATAGCGTGTAGTAAACCATTTTAAATTAGTATTACGCCAATTAGTTAGGAAGGATTTGGCCATGTCTTCCGCAGCCAAGTCGGCGGTAGGTCGCAGCTCTCTCGGTTTTACCAGCGCCAACGCTTCATTTCAGCCCTTGACTTGGTTTTCTTTTCGCAGCCAAGCGCTGCCAGCGGGAGCTCCACGTCCGCAGCTGCTGCCGCCGCCGCCGCAGCCGCTGCCTCAGCCTCGGCCGCTGCAGCGTCCTCCAACGTGCAGGAGTTCAAGATCCGAGTGCCCAAGATGCGCAAGAAGCACCACGTGATGCGGTTCAATGCCACCCTCAACGTGGATTTCGCCCAGTGGCGTAATGTGAAACTGGAGAGGGAGAACAACATGAAGGAGTTCCGGGGCATGGACGAGGATCAGCCCAAGTTCGGTGCCGGATCCGAGTACAATCGGGATCAGCGCGAGGAGGCGCGCCGCAAGAAGTTCGGCATTATTGCGAGGAAATACCGTCCGGAGGCGCAGCCTTGGATCCTGAAAGTCGGCGGCAAGACCGGCAAGAAGTTCAAGGGCATCCGTGAGGGTGGCGTGGGCGAGAATGCCGCCTTTTATGTATTCACCCATGCTCCGGACGGAGCCATCGAGGCATATCCCCTCAACGAGTGGTACAACTTCCAGCCCATTCAGCGCTACAAGTCCCTGTCGGCGGAGGAGGCGGAACAGGAGTTTGGGCGGCGCAAGAAGGTGATGAACTACTTCTCGCTCATGTTGCGGAAGCGCCTGCGCGGCGATGAGGAGGAGGAACAGGACCCGGAGGAGGCCAAGCTACTAAAGGCGGCCACCAAAAAGTCCAAGGAGCTGAAAATCACCGACATGGACGAATGGATTGATTCCGAGGATGAATCCGACTCGGAGGACGAGGAGGATAAGAAGAAGAAGCAGGAGCAGGAGGACAGCGATGGTGATGGCAAGCAAAGCAAGGGCAAGGGCAAAAAGGGAGCGGACAAGAAAAAGAAGAAGCGGGACGTGGATGACGAGGCCTTTGAGGAGTCGGACGATGGCGACGAGGAGGGCAGGGAAATGGACTACGACACCAGCTCCAGCGAAGAGTATGTCCCACTCCCAGTCTTTAACTTTCCCAAGCAATTAACTATTTCCTCTTCTTAACAGCGAACCGGATCCCGAGGCCAAGGTGGACAAGGACATGAAGAGCGTGGCCGAGGAGGATGCGCTGAGGAAGCTGCTCACCTCCGACGAGGAGGAGGAGGACGAGAAGAAGTCCGATGAGTCGGACAAGGAAGACGGCGATGGCGAGAAGAAGAACAAGAAGGAGAAGGGCAAGGACGAGGCTGCCAAGGACAAGAATAAGAAGAAGAAACCAGCCAACAAGGACGACAAGAAGGGCAAGTCGAACGGCAGCGGCGACTCCACAGACACAGACTTTAGCTCCGACAGCACGGACTCCGAGGACGATCTCAGCAATGGTCCGCCCAAGAAGAAGCCAGCCGGCTCCAAGGACAAGGACAAGGAGAAGGAGAAGGACAAGGAGAGCGCCGCCGCCGGTGGCAGTAGCAAGGCGTCCACCAGCAGCAGCAGCAATGCCAACAAATCGCGATCGGCCACACCGACCCTCTCGACGGACGCCAGCAAGCGCAAGATGAACAGCCTGCCCAGCGATCTCACCGGCTCGGACACCAGCAACAGTCCCACCAGCACACCGGCAAAGAGGCCCAAGAACGAGATCAGCAACTCGCTGCCCACCTCCTTCTCCGGCGCCAAAGTGGAGTGAGTACACCGCACCGCACTCGGCGATCTCCTCTGAGCTTCCTTTATAACCTTTTCGACTTTCTACTTTGCAGGGACTACGGCATCACCGAGGAGGCAGTGCGTCGCTATCTCAAGCGCAAGCCTCTGACCGCCACAGAGCTGCTGACCAAGTTCAAGAACAAGAAGACTGGCGTCTCGAGCGACCGTTTGGTTGAGACCATGACGAAAATCCTGAAGAAGATCAATCCCGTCAAGCACACCATCCAGGGGAAAATGTATCTCTGGATAAAGTAGTCGGCGCAGACATGTGATTTAAATAATTTTTATAATCCAAAATGCATTATTGTTCCGCAAAGTGAATTATATATACAGAATGCTATTGAAATCAAGTTTTATTTGTTTAATAACTGGTAAACAATAATAAAAGCTAGGGGGCATTTTTAAATGTTTCAAAAACAGCTGTTATTCCATGGCTAGTGGTGGTAGATGATCGATAAGCAGACAAATACCAAAATAATCGAAGACTTTCCTTAAAAAATAAAAGAATAAGTGCCTGTGCATTTTTTTAAACACAAATTTTTCACAGCAAATAAGTGAATATTTTGCCCAAAATTCAGAATTTCAAAATGCTGCACTAATTCCAAAAAGTGAAAACATCGATGTATCGCATTTCCTAAAATCATCGGTACTTCTATCGATGTTTTTGCAGCTCTAACGTTCGGGTGGATGTAAATTGTAATATCCCAATAATTAGCAAGTGAGCCAAAAAGTGTTCGTTTTCCTCTTATCGCGACGTCTGTCATGCCCCGGAGGTAACCATACCGAAGATTCCGTTAATTAGTGACACGGAGCCAAGGCATCTCCGCCTGCCGGAGCAGGTCAAAACAAAGTAAAACGCAATACCACTGCGATGGCGACGAGTGGGGAGGGGAGCGAGTGTTGAAAAAAAAAATCGGATTGGATATAGGAATTGGCCAGAAAGGGAACCAAATACCTGCCAAGAGCATCGCGCGAACCATCAGCAAGTAAGTTTACAGTGAGTGTACGTGAAAAATGGCTGGGAAAACACAGGAAATCGCTCTCAGCTGCTGCTTTGTTGTTGTGTTAATTAAACGCATACACAGAGGCACAGGCACAGGCACCCGCAGCACACACATACACATGTCCCAGCAGATACGCCTGAAAAAAGCATAACAAAAGCGAATTCACGAAATTGAAGTCCATTAACTTCTAGCTGCTGCTCTCAATTGGGCGGCGCTTTATTCGCTTATCCTTTGGCGCGTTTCACCTGTTACCCGCGGAGCGTTTTCTACATATTTATACGTTCATATGTGTGTGTAAAGATATTCTTGCAAAAAGAAAACCTTGAATAAGCCCTCCTCCCCCCTTTCGTGCCTTGTAAAGTTCAAGGTGTGCTTGTGCTTGTGCGTGTGTGTGTGGGCGGGCGGGAGCTGAGTGTGTGCCGCGATGTGTGTAATGTGTAATTTGATATAGCGCCGCCCTCGAAACAAAGCAAATTAATACAAAATTGGCGCAGATAGGGCTTGTAGGACTTTCGGGGGGATATTATCAATGCGCCAGGATAATAAGCATAATAAAGGTCAGTTTCTCAATGTAAAGTTGCAATTAATCCATTCGAGAAACAAACAAATTTTATAATAAATAAAGGGATTTAATTAAATTTAAATATTTAAAAGTGTTACCGTTAAGAGGACCTTGAAAAAGTGGTCTGAAGAGGACTAAGTGTATGATAAAGTATAGTATAGTATAGCCTTGATTTTGGTTGATTTATCCAAGTAATTTTAATAAAAGGTTCTTTATGTGCAGGAAATGTACCTAATTGTTAAATGTCTAAAGACCCTTATTTTTAGCTACTATTTGCAAAGAATTCTATTATTATTTTCTAAAAATCTAGGCCACACCGATAGGTTCTTGAATGGAACTTATCTCTAAGACTAAACTCTTATCTCTTATCAACAAACAAATCATAAACGATTACTCATTAATTCGCAGATTAAACAGAAAAGGAAGCCCGAAGTAATTTCAGTGATTAACGAAATAAAACAATAGTTTTATTATCTGAGTTAAAAATCTTTTAAAATAGTATTGAATTAGTGGGGAATTCCCGAATTGTTAGTTTCTCAATGTACAGACAAGGTTCCTACTATACACTAGGCTTTTATAGAACTTATAGTGAGAGTTAGGGTTAGGAAATTAAACCAAGATTAATCAGAATCTAAACTTAAACCTTCTTCTTTTATTGCCCACTGAAAATCCCTTAAAATTAAAGGATTTTCCAGAGCTTCAGTGTCTCCCAGGTGAAATTCCTGTACCCATCCGTTGGCTTGAAATTCTATCTGAACGCACGCGCCTTTACAGATTGAATTTCGCATCGGAATATTTAGCCCTGTGCGTCGTCCGTCCGTCGGTCGGCCTCCTCCCCATTTAATTGTTTACCCATCCAATAAAAACAAAGTCACGTTCTCATTAAAGTCGCTGGCTGCTCCGCTTGTCTATCGATGTGCTAATGCCTGCCTGGTGACGTTTTTTCTCTTTGTTGGCCTGTGAATTTAATACACATTTTTGTGGCATATTTGCACCGAGGGGTGTGTGTTTCGTGCGTGTGCGTGTGTATCGAACGGGTTAGCATATTTATTAAATGTTCATAAGGCAAACTTTCCACGTTTGCTTCGCTCTCATTCGCTGGGCTCCATCTGCGTTCTATTGGCGATTAGCTAGCTGTGGGTCTTATCAGCTTGTGACTCATCTGGTTTGAGCCGGCAAGCCGAGAGTTCGTTCTATGTACATATGCTTTGGTTTGATAACTGCCTCTGCCCCCAGGGATCTCGGTCAGAATCGGATCGCGTTTTGGTTGGCCGATAAAATCAATTGATATGCAAATTGAGCCCAATCACAGGCAGGCGGCCAAATGCGTTGATTGTTTCTGCTGCTTGCATAAACATCAAATGCAATATTGCTTTCAAAAAGCTTTCGTTGCTGTGTCAACAAGCAAAACAGCTGTTCCGACTGACATGTCTGAGGAAAATTCAAATTTAGCCGAAGCAGCAGCAACAGTACCGCGAGCCGACCCCCTGCACAGTCAGCGCACTTGGTCGTTAAATTTATAAAGCAGCGATCACAAGCCGTTTATCTTATCAGCTGGCTGAGCTGTTTGTTTGCCGTTGGAACGCAAAGCCGAGCCGAATATAACGCATCACAGGTTGCCTTCGCGCCGGATCCTCATTTACCATGGCGGGCAGGTTGATAGCACCTCCAGCAACAGGTTTATACACTTATTAAATGTTTGTACATTTAATTAGTAGGGTTTGTTTTGTGAGTGAGTGAACAAAATAGAGTTATTCACTTCAAGAACTAATTTAATATGTTCACTGAAATAGGTTTCATCACTTTAAAAGTCCACAAAGGTCAAGGATTGAAAATATGGGAGCTACTGAGCAGTTTAATTAAATGAGGAAGTGAGAAACTAAGTGAAAAAATAAATAAATAAATAAATAAACAATTAAGTGAACTACTGATTGAACAAGGAAGTGAGATACTGAATAAACTAATGAGTGAACAAGGAAGTGAACAACTAAGTGGATGAACAACGAAAAGAATAACTCAGCCACTGAGAGCTTGAGAAAGCAACTGAGCTAAGTTAATTAATAAAAATGTTCACTGAAGTAGTTCTCATCATTTCAAAAGTCGAGAAGTGACAAAGATTGAATATATGGGAGTTACTGAGCAATTTAATTAAATAAGAAAGCCAAGAATTTAATAAGAAAATAAATGAATAAATAAATAAACATCTGAGTGAACTACTAAGTGAACAAAGAAATGAACACCTAAGTGAATGAACAACGGAGTGATCAAATGAGCCGCTGAGCGCATGAGTAAGCAACTAAGCTAAGTCAATAAATTAATACAACTTATATGAAATTAAGCCATACTAGTATTTATTCGCTGTTTTTCAGTTCTTGTAAATGGGATTCTTCTAATGTGATTAGACCACGAATACAATATTTTTTAAAATAAATATATTATTTTAACAGAAGGAAGTTTGAAAATGTTTTTGTATCCCTCTGTGTCAACTTGTTTAAATATTTTCAATTAGTACAATACTGATATTTTCATTAATTTGCTAAGTAGCTTTACTTGCTATTATCTTAACCAGTTTCTTATAAATCTAACCTTTCTATTTTTTTTAAGTCCAAGGCCCAAACGCACTCAATCGTTGGCGGTGGCACACAGATGAGAGATGCCAATAGTGCGGATGGTAAAGCCACAACGCAGAAGCACTGGACACAGCGGACTAAAGGAATAACAGTATAGAGGAAGGACCCGATCGTCGCCAGCAGTCGTGTCGTCCTGGGAGGCAGTATGTCCAGGAGGAGTTGCCACATAATTACCCTGCTGGGCCTGTGCCTGGTGTGTCATGAGGCGACAGTGGCTAGGGGTCATGTGCTGGTCTATCGACGAAGCACAAGTCAGGTGAGTTTTGGGATAAATCCTTTGCTTTATATATTTAGCTTAACATTTAATTTAATTAATTAAACATACAGTTGATTGAGGAATTCAATGATCTGCCAGCACAATTTGGCGGCAAGCTGCCATCGAATGGTCTCAAGGTGTATGTGGTTCCCGCCAAGCGTCCATATTTCGGTTGTGATTATCTGGACAGGCCGCCGCATGTGATTTATCCAGCTAATGCCAAGTTTGTGGCACTGATATCGCGGTAAGTTGCTTTTTCTTGAAATCTAATTTCAATCATTGACTGTGGCCAAAAAAATCTTCCTCCTCTACGATCAGGAATTAACTTAATATTGTAAACACCTCATTTTGTATTACATGGTCACATTAGTGACTTTAGTCCTAACGCATAAAATTAAGCTAGATTTTAAAGAAAAGAATATACGGTCACTTTGGTTTGGCGAATAGGAACGATCAGCTCGTGAAAAATCGAGAGAAAACGAAATCATTAGAAATAAAATCAAACCGACGTTATTATTTCAAAATAAAAGCCAGGGAGTTTACAATATAAAATAAAACAAATTTTTTTGGCTAAACTATGAATACTTTTCAGTGGCGGCGAATGTACTTTTGAGCGCAAGGTGCGAGTGGCCCAGAACGCCACCTATTCTGCTGTGATTGTCTACAATAATGAAGGCGATGACTTGGGTAAGCGTGCTCTTTTATGCAACAGAATTTCAGTTCTCACTTCCCTCTTAACATTTGCAGAGCAAATGTCCGCCGATAACTCAACGGGCATCCGGATACCCTCAGTTTTTGTGGGCCATACGACGGGCAAGGCATTGGCCACCTACAACACGCCCGAGGTGGTGCTAGTCATCAACGATGAGCTGCCCTTCAACATCAACACCCAGCTGATATTGCCCTTCTCCATCCTCATAGGCCTGTGCTTCATCATTATGGTATGTGTAAACCTCGATCGATTGATTTGTTCTTGCGCTGTATGTGGACTCCTTTGTTGGCTTGGCAGGTTATCTACATGATCTACAAGTGCATCCGCGAGCAGCGTCGCCTGCGTCGCCATCGACTGCCCAAGAGCATGCTGAAGAAGCTGCCGGTGCTGCGGTACACCAAGAACAATGCGAACAACAAGTACGATACCTGCGTCATCTGTCTCGAGGACTTTGTCGAGGACGATAAGCTGCGGGTGCTGCCCTGCTCGCATCGTAAGTGAATAAATCTCGCTTGCTATTATCCCCTCTCATCTCTTATTACGGATTAAAGCTTACCACACTCACTGCATCGATCCCTGGCTGACCGAAAATCGACGCGTCTGTCCCATTTGCAAGCGCAAGGTTTTTACGAAGGGCGAAGCGCGTGCAAGTCGGAGTCGACAGCCTTCTTTGGATAATGTCACCGATACGGACGACGATACGACGCCACTGCTGCAGCAGCAGCAATCGAACGGCAGGCAGGGAGCTGTCCAAGCTCTGAGCTCTGCCTCCTCCGCTGCTGCTGGAGTTGGAGGAGCTGGCGGCAGCGCCAGCTCGAGTGTGTCAGCAGCGGCGGCCGGAACAACGCGACACGGAACGTTCCGGCGAGGGGACGCTGGTCGCAACCCCTTCGAGGAGTCCCAGATGAGCTCGGACGAGGAGAATGGTGCGTTGGCTAATCATATTTTATTTTTTAAATCTTAATATTGTAACAAGTTTCAGTAGTCTTTTATTGTTTGCGTCTTTTCTTATTGTTGGCTCTCGATCAAGTGCCGTTTTCTCCTATTCGATCTTTCCTCTATCGATATATCGATTACACTATCGGTTACGATATCGGTTACATTATCGATTATTCTTAACACTATACAATTATTCTTATTTTAGTATTTTTAAATTTACATTAGTTTACAATATTCAATACCTTTAATTAAAAAACAGCCCTGCTGGACTCTGCCCGGCGTCCAACGGCCAACGAACGCATCAATCCCTTCGATCGGGCGCCCAACCTGCCGGCCCACCTAGCCGAGCAGCTGGGCGAAAGACGTCCCACCCTCTGGTCGCGCATCAACTTTGGGTAAGCACCAACCTAGGATGTAACTATTAGAATTCGAGAGACTGAAGATCCTTCCTCCCTCCGACAGCTCATTCTTCCGACGCCAGCCCACGACGATTAGTGTGGCGGCGCCGCCCTATCTGGAGCATGTGGAGTCCGGTGCGATGGGTCTGCCGGCGGCGACGGCGACAATTGCTGTGGCCACGCCCGCATCGAATAACATCCTCAATCCGAATTTAAGCGGCTCCTTCAAGGACGACGACGATATGCCACCGCATCGCTCGATTTACGAACCGATTGCAATCAGTACGCCTGCCACGGAGACGACGACGACGGGGGCGGGGGCGGGGGCCGTCGATGAGTCGGCGTTCCTGCAAACGCCCACGCAGGGCGGCATAGGCGTGGCCGCTCTGCCGCACAGCGCCTCCGATGATCGCCAGTTTCTCATATAAGAGAGCGAGTCCTTAGCATGTAGGTTCGGTCCTCGATGCAGTTTTTCGATTGGATTTAACGCCAGCTGCTTTGTTTTAAACAATTAACTAATGTTTATTATTAATATTAATAATTATGTAGCCAAACCTTGTGTTGGACTGGGCGCTGCTGCTGCTGGTTCCCACTTCCAGGACATCATCCTTCACAAACACTGACACAGACGCAGACGCAGACACAAAACCCCCACACACAGACACACGAGATGTCATTATATGCGTATACAAATTGTGATTTATTTTATATACATTTTACAATTAAACCAATCGGAAACCAACCAAAAAAGTCAAAGAAAGAAAGTTAAAAAAACGAAACATTTAAGCTTCAATTGTTTACATTTAATTGTTTACCTGATTCGGATTAATCATTCTTTTTTTTTTTTTGTGTTTATTAACTCAGAGACCGCACACAGAGCAACACTTATACACTAGAGATGGAGAAACATCGATGTTTGCGGACATCGATGTTTAAACAAAAAACATCGATGAAAAAAACATCGATGTTTTCTTCAGTTTTCATGAAAACATCGATAAATCATTGATGTTTTCAAGAAAACAGAAAAAAAAATTCCTTCAAAAATAAATTAAAAGTTTTTTCCACTACTCTATTGATGTGACAAAAACATCGATGTTTCCCAAAAAAACATCGATGTTCTCCAACATTTTCTAAACATCGATGCATCGATGTTTTCATCGATGTTTCTCCACCTCTGTTACACACACAGCGACTAGTTGGTAGTTAGTCGCCTGCTAACCAAGTGGAAATTTTAATTCCACAAAAAAAAAAAAATGGAAAACAGATTGAAATTAATTTAAACGACTAAAAATAATTACCGTGGCATTGGCCTGTATATTGTACATTATTCTCGATTTAACTAATTTTAAGTTAACTATTTTTACGCCTACGAAACTGAGATCCAATGTTACCTTTTTGATTTTCGAGAGCAGAGAGAACTTTCCCAAACACAAATATGATCAAATCAATGTCGTCGTTGCCACGCCACACACTCCACTAAAAGTAGAAAACTTATGCGCTAGTTTGTGATTATTTTTCCCAAAAAAAAACAAAAAAAAAAAAACCAAGGAAAGAAAAATCTAAGGAAACTACTTAGAAAAAAAAGCAACTGATGAAAACTGTTCACGAAACAAAAACGAAATCAATTAGGGCATAGATGCAGATATATTTAGAAATGCTGTGGCAGTGTAATCTAAATTTAATTTACATTCAACAAAAAAATAAACGTAATGGATATAAACTAAGCAACGTGTTTTACTTACTGAAATAAAGAAAAAATGTATGTATTGTGAAGAGTGTAAAGCTCAACTTATTAACTTATTAATTTCTTATTTCGAGGGTTCTAAGAACAATAAATAGTTTTCCAATACAAATTTCTTTAAAATTCGCAAAGATAAAACTTAAATACTTTAAGAAAACCAATTAGAATTTCTTAAATTTTCCTAATATTATTAATTTATTATACCCCGGCGGGGAATTATAATTTTAGTCAGAAGTTTGCAACGCAGTGAAGGAAACGTCTCCGACATCTCAGCATCACCAGCCGAATCGATCTAGCCATGTTCGTCTGTCGGTTTTTAAGCGAACTAGTCTCTCAGTTTTTGAGTTATCGGGCTGAATTTATCAGAAGTCTTATTTCTTTTCCAAGCAGTATATTTGTCGGATCGGCCGATATCAGACAGATATCTTATAGCTGCCATAGGAATGATGGCGAAATGAATGTAACAAAATTATAACTTCTCTGATTTCCAACGAGTTTCTATAGATTTTGAGAATAAGCGATTTTTTACGGTTCTTAAATTACGGTTTCAATATCATTAGGATTAGACAACTATATTATATAGCTGCCATTAAAGCGATATGCCAATTTATATGAAAATGTAACATTCTAATTGTGAAATGTGTGGGAAATGTTATAGAAATTTACAAACTTCGATATTTTTTAAATTTTACCAATATGGATTGATTTTCAAAGATCAAATTTCAGACTGCAAGGGTATACAATTTTCGGCTTACCGAAGTTAGCTGCCTTTCTTGTTTATTACTTTGTTTTCTCAAAAACATTAGAACCTCCATTTAAGTTATTTTATACAAATTTTTTTAAATTAACTTCGAAAGCCAAAAAGAGCCTCTACTCTATTATATTCAATTTTTAGATTTTAAAGCTCTCAACTTTGTCCAAGCGGAGAGAGCGTAATTTTCGTCACCAGCAGAAAATTAGCTGCATATTGCAGTTCAAATGTATGGATGTTTGGCATATTAGCGATTATATTGGTCTATGGTTTTATGGCTTAATTTTGGTATAAATTCACCAAGAATATATTTAAATTCTTTAATACTTCAAGGGAGGAAGAGAAAATCAATTAATATTCATTAAATTTAGCTGTTTCTTACAGATCAATGAGTCTTGTCTTGATGAACCCTTTAATTCCTTATTTCTGTATTCATTTCCCCAAACCTTGAGCTGCACGCAGCAATAAATGAATAAAAACAACTCGGATTGGGACTCTTGTTTGTCATAGATATATATATATTTGTTTTCAACTGTAATTGTTGTCGCTCCGCTAGGATTTATTTTTGATCTAAGCTGGGAAAGACGGCAGCTGTTCGAACTAGCCTAGGCGACTTGTGTAAATTGGTATATATCTATAATTAGATGTTTTTTAGGCCACCGTTTGAAAGTTGCTACATTTTTTGTTTAGGCAAACGTTACGTACGTACAATGTGGTTGGTTTTTTGTTGGTTTTTTTTGTTGGGTGTGCAAAATAAATACACGGTAAATCGGGGATTTATACAAACTTTCATTTTATATATAATTTCAATAGTTTTTTGTTTCGTTTTATCTTTTTTTATATAGTAATGTAAATATTTAATATAGGTTAATGCCTACACATATTGTGTAGGCTCAAATATACGTAGTTGAGTAATGCACGGAGACATGTCAGCATTTTCAAGTAATTATTACAAATCAATTTTGCTAAATTTGATGCGAGATTGTGTGTGTGTGTGTGTGTGTGTGTGTGTGTGATGATTGGTTGAATGTTTTGTACAGTTTCTCGAAAGTGTGTGTGTGTGTGTTCGTATGGATAATTGATACAATTTCAGTTAAAAATATAATAATTGTTATAATCGTTATTATCGATAGATCGATCGATAAGCTATATATACAAAGGTATGCACTTTAGAACTTAAGCTAACTAAAGAACGTACGAGCTACGCGGTAGATGAGATGGAGGCAGAGCTGTTCACTTGACCACCAGCGATTGCTTGAGATGCCGCACCAGGCCAGAGCCAATATCCTGCACATCCGGCCATTGTCGTATCACAAAGATGACGAAACATATCGAAAGAAATGTGGTGAGAACGCGAACCCTGCAAAAGATGAAAGATAAATATCGATAAACGAACACTGTTACTTATAGATATGGATAATTTTTCCCTAATATTTTGTATTTCCTTTGATAAGCGTTTTCTTTAGAGCAGAGATTGTCACAACATTTTGCTTACAATCCGGCTCGAAGGACCAAAATTTAAAGATATCCCAAGAATAAGCCTTATAACGAACACAGTTACTTATAGATATGTATAATTGTTCAATAATATTTTGTAATTTCTTTGATAAGCATTTTCTTCAGACCAGAAGGACCAAAATGTAAAAAGGTCCCAAGAATAAGCCTTATAACGAACACTGTTACTTATAGATATGGATAATTGTTCAATAATATTTTGTATTTCCTTTGATAAGCCTTTTTTCTCAGACCAGAGATTTTCCCATTTTGCTTACAATCCGGCTCGAAGGATCAAAATGTAAAGAGGGGGCCAATAATAAGATTTACTATTACGACCTCTTTACAAATATGTTAATAACACTCAAAACATCATTTATGACCCATATTCCTTACCTCGTCTTGAGAAACGGCATTATAATGCCAGCGGCGGTGGCCACCAGCAGGAGTACCACTTGCAATATCGTTAATACCACATTGATGAGTTTCACAACCAGGGCCCGTGCATTGGAATTATCAATGCCCTCGACGGTGACATACTGTTGCTGCGACATGTGCTCCATTTTCGATATCTGTGTGCGGCGGCAAGTGGGTAAGCTTAACTTTGCAAAGGGTTAAGGGGGTGGTGGTGGGTGTGGCGCCCCGAACTTACCCTCGTTTGACAGTTCTCGAGCACTTCGTTGACGTCACGTAGTCTTTCATCGCTTTGGTATTGTACTTTCTCCTCCATGTCGGCAATCGTTTGCTTCAGATTCTCAATTTCATTCTGTCGAAAGGAACAAAGAGAGGCGGCAAACCATGAGCATCGCACGAATGTCGGGCAAACTGCCAAAGCGTCAGAGCCCAGCGACAGCCAAGTGAACTACGAACTACGAACTACGAACCACGAACCTGATGTAATTCCGTCAAGTCATTGATTTGCTCCTCGAGTCCCTCGGCACGATATCGTTCACTTTCGAGTGTGGCGGTCAGATTGTTGAATTCCTTTTGGCCCGTCTAGCGGAAAATAGAACACGAAAGGATTAGACTTTCCCCAGGAATAGATGCATCTATATATATGTGTGTATCCTTACCTCCAGCCGTTCGATGCGCTCCTTGAGCTTCTCGTTCTCGGCCTTTCGCTCGGCCAGCTCGGTCAGCAATGTCTTGAGCACTATGTGGTATTGGCTGGCGCCCGACTGGCTTTTGCCAGAACTGTTAATGGGGATTGATTTTTCTTTGATTTTAGATTGAAATTTAATTTAAATCAAGTCGAAAACTAACTTTTGTAAGCCTTAGAAGTTTTCAATAACTAGGAAATGATATTTAGAAGAATGCTTTGTGTTTACAGCGATTTAAAATCTCCCTAAATATCCCCAACTTGACCATAAAACCCCCCCTTTATGCCCCCAACTTACCCGGCCGGTATACTTTCGCTGGTCACGCTGCTGCACTCGCTGTTGTCACTGTTGAATTTCCCAGTGCCGCTGCCCGCACCGCCCGTGTTATTATTGTTATGACCGCCGCCGCCGCCCGAACCAGTCGATGTGCCCGCACCGGGCAGCTGCTGCAATCGCTCATTGGCCGCCAGGACATCGGCATTGGCATTCGCCTGCATGCCCTGCAGCTCGGCCTCGCTCATCTGATTGATGTTGTCGGCGCTGCCAAACTTGTTCTTGATCAGGTGGGCAAACTCGCGCGGCTTGGACATCACCGAACCGGAGAAGCCAGTGATGCCGTCACGGATATTGCCACCGACATTGCGCAGTCCCTGGCCCACATCGCGCAGCACCTCACGCGGCTGGCGATGCTGGCTCTTTGTCTGGAACTGGTGATTCTGCAGATCCTTGGCCCGTTTCGTGTAGTTGTCCAGTTTCTTTTGCAGCTGCGAGATGTTGTGCGCACTCTTCTGGTTCTTCTTCTCGAAGACGGCCTGTAAATGGGGTATAAAGGTTAGCCTATAGGCTGTTATTACTGTCTACACAGGAGATCCCACCTTGATGCGCTGCAGCTGCTGCTTGTCGGCACTGGCTGCCAGCTTCAGATACTCGTTGACATTATCTGGAGTAGGAGGGTTTAGTTTACTACGGTTACTCCTCCTTATTGTACCTAATACCCACCATCTCTGGCCGTCTGCTCCTGACGTATGGACTCCTTGGTGCATTGGATTTTGGTGTTCAAACGGTCGATGGCCTGGACACTGGAGCTGCGCTCGTGGCAGCGGCGATGCACCTTCTTGCTGCTGTCAAACTCATCGGAGACAAATGAGGAATAGTAGTCCTCGTTGCCAGACAATCGTGAGTCCTCCAGTCCGCTGCCGGTGCCAGCACTGCCACCGCCACCGCCTCCACCGCCGCCAACTCCGCCGCCGCCTTGATTTGGGCCTAGGAAATCCGTCATGTCATTGATGCCAACCAGACCGCTGTAGGCCAGCAGGCCGCCCTGATCGGAGCCATGGGTGCGTCTCTGGCGCTCGCGACTGCGTCGCCTATGGGTGGGGCTGTGGCTGCGGAAGCCACGTGCCACCACCCCGCCGCTGCCCAAACTGCCGGTCACCGTGTTGCCGCCGCTGTAGACAGCCGCCTGTGCAGCTGCCACTGTGCTGGATGAGGCTGAGGAATTGCTGTTCGTGTTCGCAGAGGCTGTTCCGGATCCGGAAGTGCCGCCGCCTGCCCCACTTGTCGCCGAAGCTGTTCCTGCTGCGCCTGCTGATGATCCCGAACCTCCTCCAGCTGCGGATGCAGATGTGGCCGTCGCTCCGCCCGCCGCTGCTGCTGCTGTCTGAGTGGCTGCCGCTGCCTCGCTGGCACGCTCCCGGGACACTGGCGAATTGTGGCGCATAGAAAAGTACGTGATGTTGGGGTTATTCTCTGGGTCTACTCAGCGGTTTCTCTGTTCTTAAATTCTGTTTTTGTCGGGAGGCGCCGAGTTGGGTTAGCTCCAAAATAATATGCTTAGCGTGTGGAGGAGAGTGTGTGCTTGCTGTGTGTGAGATGCTGATGGAATGCGTTCTTTTTAGTAGGCACTTATTTTAATTATTAATGCGTATATTTTATTTAGTTAGCTCAGTTTGTCAAGGGGCGCGTTGTTATAGAAGGAATGAAGTATGAGAAGTGTGCTGAATGTGAAATGATGTTGTATTATTTAGGCGTTGTTTCTTAGTATTATTTACAGTTAGTTATTATTAGAGTTGGCTTGCTGGCCTTAAATTAAGATTAAATTATATTAAATTTGAATTATTTCCCAGTTTATCTTGTTTAAACATATCAAAATACCTTTAAAAATTTATTAATACCTCGACAATTTGTGAAAACTTCGGAAAGTTGTTAAAAAATTTGAATAGTTGAGTAATTTTGAAAAATATAGGAATGATTTTATAAATGTAGTAATATTTGAGTAATACTTAAAAAAATCTAGGTGTTTTTCAAACAAATTAGTAATCTTTTTAAAGGTTGAAAAAACATTGACAAGTTCAGAAAATAAATTCGAAAAGTTTAGTAAACCTTCGAGAAGTTGATAAAACCTCGAAAATTAAAGTAATGATTTGAAACTTTTAGTAATACTTCGAAAAGTTTAGTTTTTTTTTTAACAATATTTAAAAAAATACTTTAAGATATATCGAAAAGCCAACTATTTCTAAAAGAAATTAAATAATACTTTAAAGAATTAGTTAAGCCAAGATAAGGGTATTTTAAAAATGTATTTTAACGTCGTTATTTTCTTTTTTGTTAGTTTTTAAGTTAAATTTCTTTAAAAATTCGATAAAATCACGAATACATGACTCCAAATTAATGTGTTTAGTTTACATTTTATGTTAGTTATTGGTTATTATTAATTGATTATTAATAATTGATAATTAATTAAAAGTACATTTCTGAAATAATTAGTTTAAGAACCAACCGCCTTAAGAAAGTGACAAAAAAATATTTAGTAAGCTCATAGGCGCAAGTTACATACATTTAATATGATTTATGTCAAAATTAAGGCCTTTGTTTAATAGTTTTCATTTAAAGTCTTTAAAATTCTTGGTTAGTTTCTGGCAAGCATTTTTTTAAACATTTTTTCCAGCAAGCTGTGCTCTTCGGTTGTGAGTTATGGTTTTTTTAATCAAATTTTCGCGAGACGCGTTTTCAACAGCTAGAAAAAAATGTTGCCTACGCTCAGGCGCCGCGTGGTGTGTCTGCTTTTTGTGAGTGTCTGCGTTGAGTGTGCGATGAATAAGTGTTTCAAGTGAGTTATTTCACTTTTTGTGATTGACAGCTAGACAGCACAGGCTGTGCGTGAAGCAAGAATAGAAAGAGAGGGAGAGAGAGAGAGACGGGAAAAGCAGTGGCAGGCGTTTTAATAGCGTTTAAAATCGCGTGTACATATCTGGCTGTGAATAGAACAAAAATAAGCACAAACTAGTTTTATGTGTGAATGCGTGTGTGGTGAGTACATAACTATGTGCAAGTGTGTGTGGCAAACTAGCTAAGTAAATAAATAATTAAATAGATCGGTTTTTTTTTTGTATACCTACATTTATCAATGATTCTGATTGGGTTTGATTTGAGTTGCAAGTGTGGCTAGTAGTTAGGCGGGGCTAACATTCAACGGTTACAAAGCTAAACAGGGAAACAATAAAAAAGAGATAAACGAAAACATGTAAGGTGAGTGTGTGGAGTCAAAAGCAAACAGATAACAAATGAAAACAAGATAATAACCAAAGGGCACTCAAAAGTGGGCTATACTATTCTCAAATTTAATTAATTCATGGCATATTTGCAGGCTCCTTGATGCCGAGAACTCGCAGAAATAGTGCAAACAAATCGGGGGGAGAGATGTGGGTCGTAAAGGGGGTTGCTTGAGGGGCGGATTTTGCGGCTTTCTGGCAGGATGACTCATCACCAACATCCATCGAGTGGCGGGGTTGGAAGTTAATGGAAAAACATGAATTGAAAGCATGGAGAAAGCAAAAGCTTGGGTATATTTATGACTTAAGCTGTGGTTTCTGTTCTTTGTTGACCAAAATATTTTTGATGATGTGAAAACCAATGCCAAATCCTTTACCAGTAGAATAATATTTTGAAAAATTCAATGGAAAGCTGGCAAAGTAAATCCATGACTTTATTTAAACTTTTAGGAAGGCTAGAAAAGGTTTTCAGGTCCTTTTTGGAGGTGTAAAGCCCCATAGTTCTATTTTTCTATTCTTTTACCTATTACTCCCACTTTTCTATGTGATTTTCTTGGCTTTTAAGCCAGCATTTAATTAAATTTTAATTGTTTTAACTGTCTAAACATTATATAAGTTCATTAAATGTAGCAATTTCACAATATTTCTAACATATCTAAATGTCCCCCTCTTGCTTTTCTCACAATTTATTATCTTTTAAAATAATACTTCAAAGATTGACGGGTTCAAGAACATCACAAACTATAAAAGTGCTCCTCCTCATTCACAATTTGGTTCCTCCTACATCGCTATAAACTAGTTAATAGCGGAAGCACAAAATTGAATGAGACGCCCACTGATAAGACATCATTCCCTAGCCAAATCGTGCTCCGCCAGATTGACACCAGCCCCGGCGGCGATAAGCAGCAGGAAGCTCAAGCTTTAACCCAAGTCAATCAAGTCAATTAGGCTTGGGAACAGGGATAGGGATTTTTAGGTTTAGGATTACTAATCAGAGGAGGAGGAGAAGCAGGAGGAGGGACCCATAATCATAATTGGTAATTACTTTGCTCGGCGCTTCGGCTGGCGGATGGAGAGCGACTGGCGCGCAGATTGGAGCTGGAACCGCGGGACGGTCGCAGGGGCTGCAGCGTTAGGAGGTCCCGATTCTGGTTCGGATTGTGGGCCGCATTAGGCATGGAGTCCATTATTGCATACTGCCATTCAGTAAAGACTATCTGGCCGCTGGCTGCAAGTAAACAAGGAACAAGAAGCAATATTAAATATATTTTCAAGCATTTTTCTAGGCTATTGGAGATTGCAAAGTCTAAAGGTGAATCAACTGTCCGCCAGCTGATAATCCCCACACATAATCCGATTAAATATATATATTTGTTATATATACAAGTGTGAACGAAACTGGAGCACACGGAATAAACAAAGTATAATAAATTATATGCATTCCTAGGAAGCGAAAGATTCTTTGTTGGCAGATGGAAACCATCTTGGAAGTAGATTCAAATGGCCAAAAATAGTGACATCACTGACACACTTCAAGTGCTTCGCCGCCGACCTCCGATATGTATACAATCTATATGTGTGTTCTTAGCCCGATATGGTAGCAATTTGGTAGAGATAATGCCTTTAGATTCTTATATACCCGCCCGTAGCTACCAAGCGACTATATCGGAGAACCGTATATAGATTGATTGTGTGAGTATCGACGGCTGCCGTCTGAAAAAGCGTAGAACTCAAGTGGCATGGGCGGCATGACAATGATGTTGGGATCGCTGGATCGTTCCCCATAGAGGGAGGAATGGAGGCATCATCATCATCATCATCGTCAGGCTGGCACACAATGATAACAATTGTTTACTTAACTTGATTATAAACATTTATACATTTGAGCCTTGCTGTTTGTTTCGCTGCCAGCACACCCAATTGAGTTATTAATAAACAAAGCCAGCCCCCAGTCGCACCTCTATTTTTTCTCTGGGGAAGAGGGGCGAGTGTGAGCACATGCCAGGTTCTCAAATTTTTAAATAAGTATTATCAAGGAAACTTCCACTATGCTATATTTATTAATGTTTAATACCTTAGGGCTTAAGGTCTGACAGGGAATATATCTGATACTTAAAAATGATACTTAAAATCAAACTTCAAGGGGGTTTAAGAGTTAAATAGAGGAAACTACTAATTTAGTAATCTTATAATTATTATTATAGGTTTCTTCCTAATTAAGTTTAATAATGGATTTCGTTCAGAAATGTCTAAATATATTCCCATTTATTTTGAAAGAATTTATTCTAAACTAAAATCTCATTTTAAGGTGTATTCTTTATCCCCAAATTCCATTTGAAATTCGCTAACTTCAAACTCCGTTTCCTATAATTTTTATAAAAACAGTTAATGAAAAAAATTTAGCCAAGTAACTTTTAACACTTTTAAAATATAAAGTTGTTTACTAATAACCTTTAAAAGTTTAGTGCAATCTATATACATCAATGCAATGACCTTTAAATGTTTACTTTGGCCAAGAAATTTATAGTGTCTACAGTCTGAAAGCATTTTCAAAGCCAACAAATTTTTCTCATCTCAAATCCAAAATATTTCGTTGTTTATTTTCACAGCTCTTGGTCAGACATAATCCTTGATAGCCGACACTCCCTCTCAGAAATAAAATTCCCCTATAGTTAATCCCCTAACCGAACCGAGCCGAACGATAAAATGCCTTGAATTCCATTACACATCGATGTATGCTTTCTTCCAAGTGAGTCGGTTAATCTTTGCCTTCCTTTGTCGTGCTGGCTGGCTGGCTGCCTTTCCAGATCGTAATCAGCTTTAATGGAGGCCACTTTCACACCCGCCCGGAGACCTACCCCATTGTTACTTCACTTGAACCAATTGAGAATCCACAGGCAGCACTTTTTCATGCTCGTTTCGCTTTTCACTCAGTTTTTCTCTCTCCCTACATTTTTTTGGGTAATTTTCCGTTTGGTAAATCCCTTTAAGCTCATCCCTCCTACGCCTCACACTCTCGGAATGGTTCAGACATTTTTACAGTCTATCATTTTGGATTGTAAGCCCTACTTTTAAGCTTACGGTTCCGTAACTATTTGTTTAAATACTTTAAGGCTTACAAATACCAAAAAGGTTAGAGAGATCTTGTTCTTTATAAATAAATCTTGATATTGTTGGTTTTTTTTGTATCTGTAGCAGTTCAACTCCAATATATTAGTTGATTTTCTTTTAAAAGAAAAACTACTTTAAATTTTTAATATCTTAGTTAGTACTGCTTTTAAAGAGTCTTATATGATTTTAGCCATTATTAAAAGTTAATTCATCTATATAATACCAATTATAACAGCTCTGCCCTTTGGCCTGGGCGAAAAAAAAGATAAATTGGAAGATATATAACGAGAGATAAAGATGGACTTTATACTCAGTCCGTTGCGCCGTTGACTGCGCCACACCAGCTGATAGGCGGAGTGGCAGGGACTGAGAGTCGGTCGGGGAAAGTGGAAGGAAAGGGAGGCGGTTGGTGCCTCCCCCCAGCTACGACGTTTTGCTGTGTGAATCGAGCATAATCATTTTCCTTTGTGGGGCCCTTTCTTCTTTCGGTTTGTTTGTGAATTTTAATCAACGTATTTTGTAACCTTCTTCTGTGTTTCGTGCTTTGTTATTCCCGCAAGTCGCGTCTCGCGGCTCATTCGCTTTCTGTGTTATTTTCGGTTTTGTTTTTGTTCGTGTGCTGACTGATGTTTAAACAGAAAACAAAACAGAAACAAAATAATAATAAGCGCATTGAAATTATATATCAAGCGAAGCGAGGGAAAGGCCAAGGCGAATAGGGAATACCCTTATAATTTATATAAATCAATATCAGGGAAAATTATTAATTCAAGTAAATTGATTCAAAATTTCTAGTTAAAATCATTAATTATAAAAATTATTAGATCACATTAGTAGGTTACATCTTCTAACATTTACTAACCTCATGACTACAGCTTAAAACATTTAAATCAAATCCCTAATTAAATTGTAAGCCTTTTTGTTTGTTTAAATACAAATATTTACTCTTCAATTTAATTACATGTAGCAAGCTATTTACTTTGTAGTCACAAATCTTGTCAAGCTGTCTTATCAACAACCTTTTAGCACAAAAAACAAAATTGTTGCCATTGCACATTGAGAAATTATTCAGGGTCATTGCACTCGCGAGTCGAGACTTTGGCACGGGTTAAACTCGTGCCGTCTCCGACTTTTACACAAAGATTTCAGCTTAGAATTGTGGACAAGTCGCAGTTCTTGCGATAAGAAGCAGCCGATGATTATTCCTTTATGTTACAGGCACAGTGGAGCCCCAGTTCTATTACTAAGTGTTCGGTTATGTCGGTTATCAGTGGTCTGTAGTCGAGTGCAAACGCACTCGGTAGATCGAACAATGGGAAGCGATTCAAATCGGGCGGAACTTCCGCATGCCATATCACTTAGTAAGGAATTGAATGGATATGGGGAACAACATCAGGGAGTGAGCAAAGTCCAGAGATAGATAGGTAGAAGTCCATAACAGACTAAGATATAAAAATGCATTAGCATAAAGACAGTTGTGAAGTCTTTACTTGGGTTTATTTAGATCAAAGCTCAATGGCTTTCAAAAGGCTACTCTTGACCTTTAAAAGGTTATATTATATTATATGCATATCCCTTAACTTATATGGCCCCATTTCACTTTATTTAAAATAGTAAAAAGTGAACAAGTGCACCCCATAATGAGACCCATTTTAATAATTTTAAAGTGTTAAGTAACTTGATAAAATGGGGAGAAAAAAACACATGAAAATAAATAAGCGAAGCTATTAAAAAACGGCCCAGTTGTTGTAAACTTTTTAAGTGTTAATGCACTTTTAATTTAAGAATAAGTAGGTGTTTCAGAAAGGTGTTTTGCATTTTTGCTTATATTATAACTCGTTCAGAAAAATTTTTTATTAAAGTTAAGAGTCACTTTAAAACCTTTGACTTTCTCAAGTTATTTTCAATTTAAATACTTATTCAAGCATTCTGTCAGCCCGGTCTTACGTTTAATTGTTTGTTCCGCCAGCAAACATGCATATTTACCGACTTAGAATGCAGATTCAATTATGCTAAGGCATTTTCCTAATGACTCTGGCACTGAGAGGCACATGTCTAATGGGCATCCCGCCCAGCCACCGCATATACAGCATCTTGGCAGGCACAGCAGCTGCTGCTTATCGTTCGCGAAGGTCACCACGGCTGGATTATAAATATAAGGAACCGCATTAAATTATAAGTCCGTCGTGCGCATACAGACAACGAGTCAGCCCAGTCAACAAGTAATTACACGACCGACTCTCGGTCTCGTTTGCATTTTCACCCCGCAACGCAAGCCAAAGGCGAACTGCGAGTAATTCCATCATTAGACGGAATGTTGTTGAAATGCTTTTTATAGACTTTGGTCCACATTTCTGCCATCTAAACTAATGTTGTAGTCGGTAGTCAGTAGTCAGTACCCAGTGCCCAGAACCCCTTGTGTCTGGAGTAATTTGAATTCAAAATGACATCATGAAGCGCCTCTAATTCCAATTAGTCTACGCTCATTTGTTCCTACAGTTCAAGACGATTTATGCGAGGAAATTTAGCGGAAAACATTCTCAAGGTTTGTGTGCGATTGTTCTAGTTTTCATGAGTCACGTTTGTATATTCTCAGTTTGTTTTTGTTCACATTTTAAACAACTCTCACAATCCCTTCGTATTCCTGTTTTCTTTTCCTTATAGATTTTATTATTCTCTCCCTAAATAATACTCCTCTTTTTCTGCCTATAAGACTTATGCTTCCTTATCGTCACGTACATTTTCTGTCTAAATGTCACACTGCTTTTCTGCTGGGGCCGCTTATGTAAGACCTGATTCCAACCGACAGTATCATAAATGTTGGCCAGGTCAGGGTATTAAGTCGTATACATAAGCCTTGTATATATGTATAAAGTTTAAAGTATACAAACAACCATTGAACTTGCCGTGGAGAACTGCAAAGTTTGCTCAACCAAAACCCGTAAAAGGCGAATGAAAAAGAGGCCAAAGAAAACAAAAACAAGAGCGTCAACTTTTGACTGTTGGCCCATTACCTCAACAATTTAACAAGACGCAATGTTGTTGTCAATGTATTTTTTTATAGATGTCTACTGATTGTTGTTGTTTCAGCATTTTGCGTGGTGTTTTATTGTTGCAGGTGTTTAAATTGCCATTCGCGAGACAAGCCAAAGGTAAAGCAAAGTGTTGCCTGCCAGCCAGGCAGCTAGCTTTTTATTGGGGCTGACGACTTTGTTCTCGTTTGCTGCCAGATACAAAAATGGGGTGGCTGAAGAGGAGGTGTAAAAGAGTGTAAACGGTGGGGCGAGAGCACCTGGCAGGTGTCATGAGCAAGCCGTGATTCACCCTACACATGAGAACCAAGATAAGCATACTTTGGTGAACTCTTCTATACTCTTCTACGGGCCACAATAATGTATGTTTTACACGTTCTCATGATGGGGAGCGTAAGGGATAAATAAAGTATTTTTGCAGACTTATTTCTTGATTGGGTTTTTAAATATTTTCATTATAAACTCAAAGAGTCGAAGCATTACTCAAAAAATATTTAATATTTGCAGTTTCGGCTATTTCATCTACAGTATCCATTTTCTGACCAACCAGTTAGGAATTCTAGAGGTAAATGCAACAAGGCTGGAAATTAGCTTTAACAAAGCCAACTTAAACTTGAATTCATGAATTCATGTATAAAGTTTAAATTTATCTAAATTTCCTATAACACAGGATCCCAAAATATATATCCCCTATGCCAGGGTAACAATATAAACCAAAAAACTTGCGCAACATTGCGACGTTGTTATTTTATTTTCGCTTTAGATAAGCGCACTTGGAACTGTCATAATCGACAGCCCCCGCCGCAGTCGCAACCGCAGAGCAACAACAAAAAAAAAGTCGAAAGGAAAATAAAGAAACGCTTTTGCTATTTCCAATAAGCTTATTATCGCTTGCAATGGATCCCCAGCAGATCTATTTTCGAACTGCCACCTAACGATATCATAGCCATACAGCAATTGTATTTTAATTACAAACCTTAATTTAGCAATCAATCAGCCCCTGGCGGCGTTGTTGTGTAAGTACGAAAAGTGAGAGGGGAAATTTCTTTCACTATCGGGCATAATTAGTGGGTTACACGAGTTCAAATTGAAGCCAAATTGTTTAGATAACGATAAGGAAAAAGGAAAAGAAAAATGTTTTCCATTAGCTACATGTTTCCAAGACTTTAACATGTTGCTAATGAAAAATGTTTTTGGTTGCGAGCAATAATTAGCAAACATGGCAGGTAAAAATCTTCAAGTGATTCAGCATCGTAAAATATAAGAGATAAAATTTGATTTATGATCAACCACCCTCTCTCTTATTACCGCTAAACAAATGAAACCAAAACAAAATGTGATTTTGCGTATTCCCAGTAACCCAAACAGAGTTCAACGTGAGAGATAGCGCCAGGTAAACGGAAAGATTTTAAAGATTTTAGCTTCATTGTGAGTTGCGAAAATTCGGATACCTATCACGTAAAGATCATTCCAGGTAGCTAAAGGTTATCCGCTTGCTAATGATCCTCTTGAATCTAGAGTTTCATTGAAATTTGATTTAAGAAGAAAATATGTATACAACTTTAGGGCCGAAAAGGGATAAATGCTATGAAAAAATAGCACAACCTTTCTTTCCATATAATCTTAAGACAACCTACTTATAACACCCTCTTAAACAACTTCTTAGGCTGCCTTTCTAGTTAGCATTAGCTTATTATCAAATGCCACAAGTCACTGCAAAAAGTTCCACTCCATAAATGAACGTGACTCGTTAATTTCCCACTCATATTTCCTGATTTCTGCCCATCCCACACATGTTTTTCTTTGCCAAATAGAAGTTATTTAGCGCTACGAGCTTTTCTCAGGCAAGACTGGCAATCAATTGACCGTGCTTAGGTCTTATCTAATGTCCACAAGAATGCCCACACACCTGACATTAATCAGCCCTCAGGTGTTGGCTAAACCCACATCCAGCCAATAGGTGCCACATCGAGTGTGTAAATATATAACAATTTGATTCACCGTCTTATTAATCAGAGGGCAGCGACTGAAGGAAACCTGATATCTTTATTCGTGTGGAGATACACACACGTAATCGCATTTATTGAGTGAGTGTCTCGCAATGACTCCTAGCACCTTCTCAGTTGTCTCTAAAAACAAGAATATATTTATTTGTTTTTATCTAGACACGTTCTTCATGCCAAACAACGTTTCCTGTAAAATAGGAAACAAATGCATTGTTTTTTTGTGAGTCATTAATAGAGGGTATTGAAATTGGTAGTATCAGACTGTTGTCAACTAATACATTTCTGTTCTGATATTTTCTTTGTCCATCTTTCTATTTATTTTACACATTAAGGTTTTTATTCGTAGTGAATATTTTCAGTAAAAATGCATTAAAATATATTAAAAAATCATTTTTTTTATAAATAATCAAACATTTTAAAGAACTCCCCTATTGGTTTTATTACCCGATAAACCTCAAATTTATGCCAGTCCAAAATATCAGTAGAAAATATTATCTTTATTGGTATCCAATCGATTGTCAATTAGGTTTCTTGCCTAGTCATTATTAAAGATTAATTTTAAAACGTCATTGCAAAGTGAAAACTCTGCCATTTTGTACAGGGAAATACTAAGTATTTTCCAATCGATTCTCATGTTACTTTCATCTTCCAGCTTTGTTTTCCACTGCGGTTTTTGTGGTGCGGAAAAAGTTTTTCAGTTAGCAGCGAGTAGTCAGCCAGGCAATTACCTTTATGACAGTTATCTAATGCTTTCTGGCAACAACTCTTTATGGCTATTTCTCTAGTTTTTTTTTCTCTCCCCCCTTTTCCAGTGCTCTCTCTTCCGCTGCGGCTGGCCATTAACGCAATTGGTTTGTGCCACTTTCTTTGAGATACACTCGCAGCACGAGTCCAGCATGTGGGGCCACCGTGGTGATGCTGCGATGAAACTTGGCAGATACTTCTAGTTGGCCTGCTGCTGCTGCTGATGCTTCGGCCATAACTCATGACACATTTGAAACTATTTTATGGCTTGTTTCCACACACAAGCCGGCAGCTGTGGGTGCTCTTTTTTATTTCTCGGTTGTTTCTACGTTTTGTTTATATAAATTTAAATCTTATCGAACTATAGAAGCCTTGACCTCGCTTGCAGGTGAAGGTTTTTTTCTGTCCGATCATTGAAAAGTTCTTGAAATGGCATTAGCCACAGATTAGGATTTATTTACGGCAGCCTTAAAATAATTGAGAGATAAATTTGTGAAGATAAAACAATATATTTGCAGTTTCCAGACATTATTTGATCTTAAATTAACTACTTTTCATTTATATTTCCCATTAAAAATCCCCAACTAATTATTTAATCCAATACCGTACTGTTCAAAGTCAATCATCGAGTTAATCAATCTATTTTGGCGTTACTCATTACACAATATAAAGCTAAATAATATCAACCACAAAAATTATTGTTTGCGCATTAACTAATTGCTCAAAGCCCGGTGATAAATTGTTGGGAAATTATGCATATAATTATTTTTTTATACCTCGGCCACGCCCTAAAGCGGATTGTTTCGTCATTTCAGTTTAGGCGAATCGCGGAATCGCGTTAATTGACATTTGCTGTGCGGGTCAATAACATTTTCGATGGCAACCAGAGTTGGGAAAACGAAAGAGGAGCTGCCCCAGAGAGGTTGAGCTGGGTTCGGACATCAATTTTATGGTGTCATGGCATTTATCAAACGAGACGCTGTCTGAGCTGAACTTTAAGCCGGGTGTGTGTACCTCAAGAAATCCGAAACAGTTATTGATAAACCTTTTATTATTTCTTTTTGTGCCTTTAAAGGTGATTCATAATTTCTGAGAACACTTTGAATGATATATTTGCGGGCATATATTAAGAACTTAAGCTTAAGAAGCGAATACCTTTATTTACTGTGATTGTTTCCAACTTTTGAAGCAAGTAATAGCATAAAAAGGGTTTCAAGAGTTATTTTAGTCTACGAATTTGCTTTTTTAAAAGGTTTTCTTCTTGTGAAAAATATTTATCTGTTTCTTAAACCTGATTTGAGCAATGACTTTGCATTCGGACCACTTTAAAAGCCCTTTTGTGATTTGATTGACTGGAAACCACTTATAAATCAAAGGTATTTTAAGCAGATTCATTTATATTCGCAACACAATAATAAACCTGCATATTTTTCTCTAAAAACTTGTTATTCAATTGATTTTTTTTCTTCACATTTCGTGATTGTCATTTTGAGTCAGCTGTTTCTGCCAATTTCTTGTGTATTGGCCAACGCGTCGTGGGACAGATGCTAAATTGATTAGCACACATCGGCGAAACGCCCATTGAATTTATTCTACGAAAAATGCGACATTTTTCTCGACTTTCTCTTGTTAGATAAATAAGATTTAATTCTAGGTGAGCGCGCTTTCCTAGAATCGTTCTTCTTAAGCATTTCCTGTATAAATAAACCCGAAAATCATCCAATTTCCCCATCGGACACCTCATCTTACACGTGTTTATAGCTTTATTGGACTTTGTCACAGTCCTGGCGCTGTGGTTCAACAGCTTGTTCAGCTGTTGTTGAAATTACTCATCGAAATCATCGGACAAAGATCAACCTGCTTAACATTTTTACACCGAATGTTCAATGAATTGACCGACGGGCAAACGCCGCAAAAAGCAGTCGCTGCTCGCATGACTAAAATGCAAATACGACAAAATAAATAAAGAAAAATATAAACAAATGAAACGCTGTCAGTTTCGTGCATGAAATATTAAACTCATGAAAACCGAGAAAACCGGAAAGGAAAATACAAAGCACGCTTGCTAACTTGGCATACACTATACATAACATACACATATATTTATGCTTAATTTGGTCTTTGTTTTTGGGAGTGGGAAAGAGAAGTCCAAGCCTGAGTTCGAAAAGAACAAAAACTGGAGGGGGAACACAAAGTAAAAACATGTTTTTTGCGAGCTCAACGGTTGGAAGGAGCCAGCAGCACACAGCATGAGGTGGGGTGTTCCGTCAAAAACAAGCCACTTCACCAGCCATCCGCCCGAGCCCCCAAATTGGAATGATTCATTTACGACTGCCGCTGACGTTGATCGCATTCGGTTGATGAATTTAAATTGTTCTCAACTAAATGTGTACACGTAAACAAAGAGGGGGTATTACAAAGGGCCTTACCAGTCAAAATCAGGTTCCAAGCCCTCCATCCAACTTTATTTTTTTAAGGTCTTACACAAGAATATTAGCAGGTAGGATTATAGTTACATAAATACCCAATTCCTCAAGTTTATTTGTCTGTAATCTTACCTAATCACTATTTGTAATTACAGCTTAGTTGTATCTGTAATTTGGCCTATTTGGGTCTTAATTTATTTCCTCAGCTCAGAATAATATGTTTTTACAACAGTTTGGGTATAAAATAGAGCTAATTTTTAACTTTACTTCTTTATCATAATATATGGTATTTTAATTTTAATGGTAAATTTGTCAATATACACGAACATAAAATTAATATTAAAGCAACCCTTTTGTACATTATGCCATCTATGTCATCAACTTCCATATTTAATGACTTTTCCATTACCCAAAAACCGCTGACATTTCCCAGCCCATTGTGTCGTCGCCCTCTGTCTTCCTGTTGCTTCTTTTTTTTTTCATGTTTGCATATCAAAAATTAAATTATTGATTGACAAGTGTCCTCAACCCTTTCCTTTGCCCACAGCCATGAGCCGAGCTGAAAAGGTGAAAGTGAAAACGGGTGCTTCCATTGTTGTTTGCGGTCTCTTTTTGTTTGTGCAAAACAATTTAACAATTTATGTGTAAATTTTCACAACGGAAGTTGTTGAAACCTATGTGTGTGGTGGGGCCATCAGAGCGGCAACAACAACTAATACTGCGCTATAGTTAAACTTATAAGGTCAGTGTCATACTTGGTCATCTCGTTGAGCATATTCCTAACGAGAAGATGAGTCACTGCAAACACGAGATACAGATACGGGAGACAGATACGTTCATTCATACCAAAACAACACTTTCCCCAGAAGTTCGTAGTAGAACAAAGAAAGCTTTAAATGACTTTTGTTTACTACTAGCGAAATCTTGTTCAAGGGGTTGACTCATTTAGAGGAGCACTTCTCCGGATAGTATAACTATTTAGATCAAAAGACCTATGCTTGAATTTCTAGGAATTGATGAATAAAAAGACCACAAAATACCAAGTCTCGTCTAGCCGAAGCTCTAATTATAGGTATTTAATATCAATTTGCATGTGTCTGACATCATCAGCCAAATGGAGACTGCCATAATCTTAATTTTACCTTGGCTACTGAACTTTAATCTAAAAAAGAAACTCCCGCGCTTATTTCTGCGTATTTAGCTCTGAATTCCTTTGAAAAGTCAACGTTTATTATGGCTGCATGCATTGTGTTAAATAAAGAAATGTGAAAGAAAGAAGTTAACATCCTTTTATCAGTCAATTATGATTAATAAACGCAATCAGAGAGATTAGCTGGTAAGTGGGAAAGAAATTCTCAGACAAATCTAATCAAGGTTTATTGCTGCACATAGTAAGAGTAACAAGTACTTAAAAAAGAAATACATAGTAGTAGCAACATGAGTATTGCTTTTGAACAGTAGAACATGCGATTACATGGGGTTATCTTAGGGGATTTCTTGGGGGATTTCTTAGGGGATTTATAAGCGGATTTCTTAGGGGTTATACCACAATAATACCTGCAGAAAGTATTTCCTTTAACGTAATGAACGTGAAAGATAAAGGTTTCATGTCTAAAAATGTAATTGAATAACAGAAAGCCTCTAAAATATATTACTAAATTCTAGTTAGTTTATTATTATTAATTAATGAGATAGCATATTTAGGGCCTCCTTTTATATTAAAGATTAATATTATTGAAATATGCCTTAAACCCCTATTATTTCTTAAAAAAATATATAAATAAAACTACACAAGTAACTATAATTATTCACAGAATTAGCATGAAATGTTCTAAATTTCTCTCTACAAATATTTCCAATTTTCCCTGGTTTTAGCCTCCTTTAAGCGACCATTCTTTGGGAACCTCTCACACTGACAAGTAACTAAGCCAACTTTATGGGTTTCTAACGACCTGTATAAGTTTATGATTGTGTGTTCGGGTTATCTAGGGTGAAATTTTAATTATTGACTAAGCTAAAAAGGGCTAATCAGGCGGAAGAGCATAGCCATTAGCAAAAATGTGGAATATTTTCTGTTGGGTGCGTCTCGTCACGTCGCTTGTTGCTAGGACAAAAGCCATTCAAAGAGCCGGGTCCGCACGTGGCTCTCCTCTCTTATTTGGCTCTTTCTCTCGCTCTTTTGGGCACACGCCCAAAACAACAACGGCGGTGCGAATAAATAAGTGAGAATAAACAGAAAGAAATAACGTAGGGAAAACAAAAACAAATCGAATGGGTTCGCGAGAAGTTCAAGAACAAAATAAAACCCAACACGAATTTTCCCTCTGCTTTTATTTGGTTTTAGCGGCTGAAACGGTTGAAACGAACTTCATTAAATATGCAAATAATTTGCGTGCTTTCGTGGTTGTTTCTTTTTTTTTATGCTCTGATTATATTGCATAATGCACGATATTCGGAGATTAATGCGAATTGGAAGTCGCAGAAACGAAAACTGGGACTCGGTCACATCCGAAACTCATTTATTTATCGGCGGTGGAAACTTCATTTCAGATTCGTTTTTGATCAAGGCTGTGAGAAAGCAAAAAAAAAAAGATGAAAAAGAAAATAAGAAAGCAAATTAACGTGGAAAATTAATGATCGAAAGCGAATTGATCAATCATCGTGGGATGGGTATTGAAAATTGATAAAACACCCGTATCCGCATAAGGGTAAAGTATAATTAAAGTCTGTAAAGATAATGGGGAAATCATTTATCTCAGCGAGACGAGGAACAGGGCGTATTGTCTTCTTTTTGTGAAAAATTCCCACTTCAATTATTTTCAGGAAATAAATGGTTAAAATTAACTTTTCTCAAGGTTGAAATTAAAGATATTAAAAGAAAATTAAACTTTTAAGTGTCTTATATTCAAAGGTAATAGTTTCTTATTAAAATACACCTATTTTTAGAATAATTAGATAGCATAATTAAAGAGAACACAGAACAGAAGGAATTTGTGATTAAATTCCTATATAAAAAAATATATTTTTAGGGTAATAAAATCCACACACTCGTGTATAAGTTCACTAGTACCAGGCCTGCACTAATTCGGTTCAAATGTATTGATTTTTACCAATTACAATTATAAATTCCAAAGTAATTTCGAACCACTTTCGCCTACCCCCAAAGACCAATTAAATCCCACAAAAAATTGCCTAAATTAAGCATTTGTTAGGCCCATTAAGCCAGCAGAGATTTAATCGCAAGCATTAACATTTATAAACCAAATAAATGGTCGTGATTTTACCTCAATTTTTCTCCACACATGGTTTTTGGGATATTTTGAAATGCTCGCCCTCCTCTGGCCAGCCAGATAGCGCAACTTAGGAATGCGTTAATCTGCTCTCTTATAATCCATCTCCAACCCAGCACCACCCACCTGCTCGTTGACGTCATCATCACCGGCTGATGTCTAGGTCTTCGCACTCTGTTCGGGCTCTCAAAACGCCTGTCTAATACATATTCAGAGATTGCCCGTGTGTGGTGGGCAAGGCAAGTGTTTGTGGCGCCGTTGGCAACAAAGTTTGAGAGAAATGGCTTTTCCAAGCGAAAATTAAACAAATTATAGACATTTCTGGCTATAGAATTTTTCAATGAACTATTTGATATGCATATGTGTGTGAAGTATACATATGCCTGCGCCCAGAGTCTCATAAATTAATTCATCAGTTGTCACAGAACCAAAGAGATTATTTGGTGGGAAAGCACGAAAAAAGAACGAGAGAGGAGAAGGTTGATCTGCACACGAAATTAAATAAATAATATAAACACTGCCCCAAAAATAGCTGGCAAGCAAACGAGTGCGAGCGAGGAGGCTACACAGAAAGAAATCAAAGACAAAAAAGTCCGTCTAATATGTGTTTCTAGGTCAATGTGATTTATTTAAAGATGGATTTTGAAGTATTGACAAGTTCGTTGATATTAAATCTTTCTGCCATGTTAAGGTCATAATAGATTGAGCAGAGAAAGGTTTTTAGTCCTAAAATATTATATACTAATCAAAGATTATTAAAAAATATTCCTCGTAATAATGCAACTATTAAAAAAATAATAAATAATGAAATCCCCAGGATTTTGCCAAGCAGACTTGTCTTGAATATGTGAGATTAAGCTTCAGAAGTGAGCCATCAGTATCTTCTTTCTTTCTATAAGTCTGGCAGCTTCCTCTCTAAGCATTATTTCTTTCTGTGTAAAAATAGTCGCACTAAAAATTACGATTCTTTTCAGACCGCTTTCATTTATCATTCCCGCTTGAATTTAATTCAATTGCAGACGAAAACGTGTTGTTGTAGGATCAACCGTGCCTGTCTCCGAGCAACAACAAAAGCGAGGAGAGATAATAATAATAATAATAAACAGGAAGAAGAGGCTATATCAAAGGCAAGGCACACAAACTTGCTTAAGATTTCACAGAAAAATTTTGCAGCTAAGTGAATTGAACAGAGACTTGCCTCGGAAAGCGATGTATTTATACGTTTTGTGTGTGTTGATTGTGGCGAAGCCACAAAACGCATTTCTTCACTGCGTTGAATTGAATTGAAGTTGTGATTAACTTTAATTGTGTTATGCAGATGTCAGCGGGGACGGGAAGCGGCGAATAGTTATAGTAATCAAAGTGCAGTCGCCCCGCAAGAGCAGCGAAAGGCAGGCTATCCAGGAGCGGAGTTATCAACCCGAGAGGTTTTTGCAAATACACCCCCAACACTTGATAGGATCTCTAACAACTTAATTGCTATCTGAACGCCAACTATTGTGGCTCTGGGAATAGCATTAAGTAAATATAATAAGCATCACAGCAATAAATATAATTATTCGATTACTGTAGAGGGTATTTTTTATTCTTTTGTTAGTAATTGTTCCAACTAATGTTAGTAATTTCTGCTAAAAGGGAATATATTTGACTAAAAATAAAACCAAGGAAAAATTAACAATGAACATATAGAAGCAATAGCTTCTACTTATGTGCATTTTAATGTATTCTACTTTAATCATATTTTACCCAATTATAACATAAAACCCATTTAAATTATAGAACCTAAAAACTCCAACTTTTTTTTAAATAAAACCCTGGACCAATTGTTCCGTAAAATATACAACCTTAAAAAAGAACGAAACCAACCCACACACACGTTCGTGGCCAGCAGGTACGTGAGCGTGTGGGTGTGGTTGTGGCTTAAATAAGCAACTTTGAACTATAAACAATATTCGGCACGCACTCACCTTTGCAACAACAACAACAACGACGACGGCAGCAGCGGTTTTAACTGTAATGCAGCCACCCCGCTCACTCTTTTCGCTCTTTTTCCACTCTCCTCCGCGCGCGCTCTCTCTCTCTCACTGTCGTCTCCTCGCCTCTCCCTTTTCGTTTTTGTAGTTTTTGGCTGCTGCAGCGCTTGATTTTTTATGCACACATAAATTTTCAAACTGCGACGCCCTTTTTCGTTTTTCTCTCTCACCAAACTAAACAACAACTATCGCACACACACTCGCACGCAGGCACACACACACATACACGCGCGCGCGTTGTTAACAACAATTTGGCTTTGCACTCTTTGTGTATTAGATTTTCCTCTTCAACTTCGATTTCGCTTTCCGCTTTTCCTTTTGCTCTGCGCAAAAAGTTGGTCGCGAAAAATCTGGGTACTCGACGGGGGCAATTTGCTTATTTATTATTCAACATGCAACACTTGCGTGGTTGCTCCTTACATTTAATTCGCTGCCGACTGCTGCTGCACTTTACTTTGCGAATCGCCACCGCTAAAGACTTTCAAAGTACATTTTCTTTTCAAGCGAGCAATAGCAGCAAACACTGCAGTTTGACGAATGCGAATAAACTGAACAAAACGGAATCGGGAAACTGCCGACGTCAGTGTTACCAGATGAAAATGTTGCTTTCCCCCTAAAAAATTTCAAATAGTCGATATTTCACCCTAAAAAATCCAGTCAATTGGGAGAGCGTAAAAATTGGGAGAGCAAGAGAGCAGGAGAGCAGAGAGCGGCTCTAGAGATGGGGTGAACAAAAATAAGAGAATCTATAGATGGGGTGAACAAAAATAAGAAGATCTGGAGATGGATGTTATCGATGTTTGGCAGGGAATCACCGATGTTTCTCCACCTGTTCGTGTCGATATTTTCTCCTAAAAAATCCCGCCGAATTCAAAAAAATCTGATATATTCAAAGATTTAAAAGAAGAAATATCTAATTATGACGTGGAACGTTGCAAAGCGGAAAAATGTCGGTGGAATACCAGTTTTTAGTATCTTAAAGGCGGGTTCACGGAATGCGCCATCATCAGCTGGCAAAACTTTCAGGCGATAGGAAAATGGTGGGCATTATTTAGTTTGATTAATTCGCCATTTTAGGTGATTTATAATAAAAAAGCAATTTTATAGAGATTTTCTTAAAAATTTTAAATCAATCGTTCCGAAAAAAAAACCCTAAACTTTCCCCCTAAAAATTCTTCCCCCCTAAAATTCCCACTAGGACATCAAAAAACCCCTAAATCTAGGGGGAAAACCCCTGATCTGGGAACACTGATCGGGAAACTGCTGGCGACGTCGACTAGAGGTGGAATTCTTGCAAAAATGCCAAATTATCGGAAGAGAGCCGAGGTATTTCCGGCTTATCGAGAAACGGTCATACTCGCATCGAACTGTCGAAGGCGCGATTATTCTATTTGATGGCGCTTATCGAATATATATAATCGGTATTGACAAACATCGCTAACTATTATATATTGGTTGTATACATTGATAAAAAGGTGGAAAACTTTGCTTGCATATAACAAAGTGAAGTGCTGCCAACTTGATGTTGAAGAAATTACAATTTTTAAAAGGTTACATTTTAAAGAAAAATTGAATTTGTAGAAAATTGCGGAACTGCAAGAACCTTACTTTCCTTATAAAATAGATAAAATTGATTTAAAATACTTCATTTATAAAAACGATGTCTTTAATGGTAGATAGCCAAATAACGTATTTTTTATTTTAGATTTCTAGAAAGTTTCCTTTAAAAATGAAGCAAGGCAAGATTTTGGGTCAATAGAAATTTCTATTCTGAATTTTAACATTGTTATCGCTTAGAAATGTCCTCTGCCATTACTTTTTTATTTAAAGTTTGTTTAAAAAATTCAAAACGCAGTTATGAGAATTTGATGTGCTGACAAATGCTGACAGCTATAAAACCCTCACCATTTTCAATTTATCAACTGCACAATTGCATTCCAATTGTATAAAATCACTACATTTGTATCCATCATTACAGCCATATTGATCTTTTATATAATGAAAATTACAATATCTTAAATGTGACCCAACTGGCATTGCCCAATCGACTAGTCGATAGCTGGCTCGCGTTAGCCGATTTCCGGCCACCCGTTAGGGATTCGCCATCTCGCTTATTATCGCCTCCCTTTTGCTTTTTGTTTCTCTCCAACCGTTGAACGTGAACGAACGTTTGCCGTCGTCGCGCGCGCGTGTGTGTGTGTCTGTGTGTACTGAAAGAAAAAACATTTTTGGGGCCGCAGCATAACGGAGGAAAAGTTCGTGTAATTATTATACAATGCTCGGTTTTGTTCTCGCAGCAAATCGAAATAAGCTAAATTGTGCGATCTAACCACAAAAAATACGAAAAAGCTAGCTGAATTACGTGAGTAGAGGCTCTGTATGCGTGTGTGTGCCAGAGCGAGGCGGCAAATCAGTGCGGCGTGAAAGAGGGAGAGCAGCAAAATATAAATTGCTGTAAATGCTTCTCGGCGTGTGTCTGTTGTCTGTGTGCGTGTGTGTGTTCCTGTGATTGTTATTGAGTGTGTGTGTGCTAAAACAAATGCTTAAATTGCAACAAAGAAAATTGTAAAAAGTATACGAAGCAAATAGCAGAGCGAAAGCAACCGAGGAATAAAAAAAGAAGAGGCTGCTTGAAGAAGAGAAGAAGAAGAATAAGCAGCCGCCGCGAGTTTTTGCGCGCGCGTGTGTTTGTGTGCATACACATATTTATATATTTGTATATGTGTATATAAGCAAGAAGAAAAAGAAGCAGCAGCTGAAAGCCATAAAAAAAAGCAATTTCGAGTGTTCAAAAGTAATCTTTAATTTCCTGATTTCTTGCAGCGCTTAACATCGAAAATAATAAATAGTATATATATATGTATAAGAAATACAACAACAAGGTTAATTATAGTGCTTAAACAGTGAACATTGCGGTTTCAAACGTCTTTTTTGCATGTCTTCCTCTTCTCCGCGTTTTTTAACCAACAAAAACAAAAATCCACAACAACAGCAATAATACCAACATCAACGAATGGAATAAAATACAAAAACAAAAACTTTTGAGAGCGTGAGAGGGCGAAACAGAGACAGAGAGTGAGAGAGAGAGGCGTCGGCTAACGGCTTATCATTTGACAAAGCACGAGCAAGAAGCAGAAGCCACAGAAGAAGAAGAAGGGGAAGGAGACGGAAAACCAAACGCTGATTGCGCTGAAATGTGAGTAATCTTATTAAACCGAAAAAGACACAAGAACTCAAAACTAGGAAAATGAATAATTGTGAGAAAGTGTGTGTTCACTGGTTGTGTATCTCGTTCTCTTTTATTTTGCCACTTGTGTCTGATAAGAGCGGAAGTGCAATTAAAAGACCTTGGGAACCGTTTATTTACGTACGTATTTAGCTATCGGTTTCGCCTTTGCCGGAAACTGAGCAATCTGGGGCAATTAATTACGAACGACAAAGAAAAAACGTAAATAAATAATCGAAAAAAACAGTTTTAACAATTAAAAATTGTAATAAAGGTTTTAAGTGAAACAATGTGCTCAATTATTTTTCTTAAAATAAATTCGTTAGTTTAATAGGAAATTCCTTTCCCAGAAGTCTTGGAAAAGCTATTTTCTTTGCGCCCCAGGCAATCCAATAGGAATTCAGACACTTACATCCAAGTTAGGGATCTGGTTTGGATGTTGTGCCATCAAAAGTTATGCATGCTGTCAGTCAAAGTCTATAAAAACCAATTAAAAGAACCAAAACACAAACGAAAATGCCAACGCACTCGTAAATAAGAAAAATAAACAACAAAAAATGCCGAAATTCAAGTTAGAGAGACTTTTTCTCGTTGATTGTGGGGCCAAAGACTAAAAGCCGAAAACCAATTATGGCCAACTAGTTAGACTTCTTGTTTGGAGGGTAAGGATAGAGTGAGCCATTTGGCCAATTCGAATTTAGGGCTGTTTTAATCACTTATGGGCTGGGAATGTACAAAAATCGATCAAAACATTTTATATTTTAAAAAACTCGAGCAATATAATTTCCATAGAATTTTCCACATATAAAATACAAATTTAAAAAATCTGGATTGATAAGTAACGATATTGATAATATTTTGTGTGGATTAGTTTTGAAACTTCAGTACAATAGTTCCGATAAACGATTCTGATTTGTTATAAAACTGGAGACGCAGGAATTTAAATACTTTTTCCAATACCAATCTTAAAAAAAAACCTTTTTAAAAATTTCGTGAATTTAAAATCAATAAATTCCGATAAACGATATTTTATTTCGATGTTTTCATCGAGATTTGCTTATCGAAGCACATCCCTAGTGTAGAAGGTGACAGAAGGGAAAAGACAGAGACGAAAAATGTATGAGAAAAGAATACGAAGAGCTTCCAGAATTAATTTCTCTTTCCTTTTTTCGATTTTGCTTTGTGTTGCAAAAATTCCAAAGGCGCATACAAAAATCAACACACTTTGAAAAAAACTGCCCAAAAGAGAAATCAGCAAAAACAGAAGACAGAGAGAGAAAAAAAAAACGTGGCAAGCTAAACAAAAATAAGTTACTCCGTTTGTTGTTGTCGTTGTTGCTGTGACGGCTGCTGCATTGGATACACAAAAACAAACACACACACACACACACACACGAAAAAAGAAAAACAGACAGCTTTTTTTTTACTTCCCACTTTATCTCCTTCACTGCTGTTGTTGTTGTTTTTGTTTCCATTGCACTCCAATCTGCTTCTTCATTTTATAGCTCTTCTCTGCCTCTAGCCATGGCTTCTTCTATCTCCTCCTTCTTCTCCCGGCATATGTATGCATGTAAAACAGCAGAAGAAGGAAAAATATACCGTTGCCGCCATTCAGCCAGTGGATGTTTATTGTATTAGTAATGTTTCTTTTTCTCTGTGTGTGCTTTTCTTGTCTCCATCACTGTTTTTGCTTCGTCTTTCCTTGTCTTCCGCTTCTCTTCCTGGTTGCGTCTTCTTCTCCTTTGTAGATTACAACGTTACATTTTGGCGCATTACTGTGTCCCCCCAATTTGCATCATTTTGATATCTGTAAGGGAATAAGGAAATTAGGGGTTTCGAATTTGTATGAAAAATTTGCATATATTCTAAAAGTTTACAAAAACAGCTTTAAGATAATAGTATATGGGCAAATAAAAACAGATACAAATTTCTGATAAACTCTTGAAAAACTTGTATTAGTAAACCCTAATATTTCCGGATAAATGCAGTCTAAACTTTCAGAAAATATTTTTTACTTTAAGAATATTTTATTATCAGAAGATTATTTGGCCTTTTTCAAAAATCCTCTGCAAAAATAATAGTACCAATTTCTTAAAAGTCCAAGATAACTTGTTAAATTCCTTAGTTTTCTTACCTTTTAATAATTAAATATCATGACTATCATATATCATAGTTTCTATTTTCTATTTGTGGTCTTACCATATTCTGAATGGGAATTGTAAATTATCTTCCCCAGAGAGAATTTCTGACTCCCAGAGGTATATTTTGGTTCATTCAACACACTTTGTTCGATTCTAGTATCTTAAAAATATAGATATATCCCCGTATCTGTATCTGTATCTCCGCAACCATTGCATCAGCATCCGCAATTGGCTGTTTATCTGTATCTCTGTTTCTGTGTAAGACCAAAATAGTTGCATTTTGGAGGTCTGCACTTTCATGGCGGAAAACTGAAAAGCGAAACAATGCCATAAATACAACACACTCGCACACACAGTACAGGCTGACTGAAACGAAAATAGATAAATAAATTTGTAAAAGAACAAGGAAAAACTTTTACAGAATGTGAATGTGCAATGGGGATTTGGGATTTTGGGGAGCCGTGATGGCGATGGCGAGTGTGGTAAATGGCCTGCTGTAAAATGTTGTTGACTGTTTAGAATTTAAACTTAAATTTAGAAACGAAAAGTTCAAACGCAGCTGCAGCAGCAGGCGGAAAATCTGAACACAAACTAAAGAGAAAATGGAAAATATATAAATATTTAAAATCGGAAGCTAAACGAAATTGGTTTTTATTTAAGTTTCCATGCACGTCGTCGTGAGCTTCGATCTTCGCCTCCATTCCCATCTATTATTTTCTTTTTTAATCTATCTCTGCCTTTCTTTCACCATGTGTGTGTATTGCTTTTTTATTTTGACAGTTGAATGAACCCAAGCATTTATTATAAAAAAAAGCCAAGAAAGACAAAAAACTAAATAAAAGCTAAATACACACAGGCATACACACAATAACAAACAGAAAGAGCATGCAAGATAAACGAAAAGCTACACAATTGAGGTAAAAATAATAGTATTCAAGTGATTTAACAAAGTGTATTTTTAAATTTATTTTACATTTATTTTTAACGATCTTTCAGCGGACTATAAATCTTTTGAACAGCTTAATAAGCTTATTTTTGTTTGAATATAGAAATAATAGTTTAGGAGGAAGCCATTGCTTACCATCAGTGTAATCTGCACTCTTTTAATGGTTAAACCACATTCGCACTAAATATACCTGCTATAATTAGTGTTATCGTAGCTTATGTTTGGATTCTTCTTTATTTATTTGATTTTTATTCGCTCTCTTGTTATTTTCAATGTGTGTAGTTTTCTTTTATATTTTGTAGTGTGACGGTAGTCCTTTTTTTTTCTACTTAATCCTAATTTCATTTAATCTCGGCTAAATGCTAAATGCTTTACAAAATGCTAAAAGGGCTACACTATGCCATACATAGTACCCAAGTAATGCTTACAATAGAAAATGTGGATTTTGTGAATTGTTAAAATAAATAAAACAAAACGAATTTGGGTTTTGTAGTCTTTAAAAATAAGAAAATATTTACAAGCCTTTGAAATAAGTTAGTTCTTTCAAAATCAGCCAAATCCAACTAATATTTTAGCTTTTAACAAATGCAACTATTATTTTAACCCCAATTGTGTATATTGATAGTGAGAGGAAGCGGGCCAAATAGAGGAGGGGAGAGAGAGTGCGATAAGGAGCGAGGGAGATGGCAATAGAGAGACCTCACCAGTCAAGCCACAAAAAGTAATTTTGTGTTGGAGCTAGAAAAAAGAACACAAAAAAAAAGACAAGAAACCAAACTGCGTGCAGGCCTTTCAATAAATGTGAGAATGGCATGGAAGGGGGGCTGGTAGGGAGACACACAAAAGAGGGGGATGGGAAGGAAGGTGAGGAGGGTGTCCCGGGCCAGACAGTAAATGAAGTTTACGTAGAGTTGTTGGCCCGGCAATGTTTGTTGTTGCCTTTATTGGTTTTCCTTTTGCTGCTTCTTTTTTTATTTTTTGTGTTTGAATTCTTTTTCTCTGGTTTTATGTATTTTTTTGCTGTTCTTGTGCAGCAGCTTTATATTTTATTCCAACCGTTCAGATACAGATACGCTGAATATGCAACTTTGTATGGGGACATTAGATACAGGGAATTGCTTTTTGGACCACCAAACACACACACTCAGAAAACTGTAACAAAAATAGCATTAAATGAAAAATGAAATTTAAGTTCAGAATTCCTTTTAACCAATTAAAGATTCATTAAAACGCTATAATTGTTACCAATTTGTATAAAAACCTTCACTAAAAATGTACTTTGCTTTGTAGTTTTCTAATTGAAGTTCAGAGTTTATTTTGAACATAAAATCGCTTCAATTCAAACTATTTTCGCCAAGTTTCTTATAGTTTTAAACATTCTACCTTAGTCTTTAGCATTTTAGCCTCTTTTAAGACCTCTTTGGGCGCTGTTGCCAGTTTTCAGTTTCAGTCGGTGTGTGCCTAATGCATTTTCACTCTCTTTTCGAGTGGTTTTCTGAGTGGATGTGGGTGGATTTCTACAGATTTTTCTTTGGCGATGATGTAGGCTGCTGATGGGTTTCTTGAGGGTTCTCAAATGCTCTTGGTAACAATGAAAATGTATAATTTCATCGGTTCCACATGGCCTTAAATATATTTATATATGTATGATGCCTTCCATTCATCGAATCAGATCTCCAATCAAAGTTACAAATTGAGGTTACCCAACCAAAATGTTCGTTCTTCGTGTTCCCTTCACTCCCATTTTCAATTTTTCGTCGCTTTGTGCATTTTTCGTGCTGATTCGTCGTTTAATGGGCCTTGCTTAAAATCGAATCAACCAGGGACGCGCACATGTCTGACTTTTTATACAGAGGGTACTGGATATAGGAAACCGATTAAGTGAAAGGATCAAAACTTGAATTTTTCATCGTGTATTATATTATAATAATTTTCAAGAATTAACTCACTAAAAGAATTTATAAAATAAAAGAAGTTCGTTACAGATGCTATGGTGTCCTTAAAAAAAAAAGAATATAAATTTGAACTATAATTTTCAACTGGTTATCGAACAACTTAATAGAAAAGGGCCTGTAATTAATGTGATTAAAAGGGAATAGTCAATAAAATGGTTAAGATACTAGTTAAAAATATAAAATATTTTATAATAAATTATTATATTTAATTTATACTATAGTTGCTTCTTTGGAACGGCAACTGTTTAATCTACAAAGCCAATCCACGCCCATGTTCCTCCCATTTTTTTGCCAATTTTTTGGGCGCTGTTTTTTCAGCACGCATGACGCGCGCATTTTTCGTGCTGTTCCAGTTTAAGCTTTAAGTTCTCGTCGTCGGCACATAAATCGATAAATGTTTGCTTAATTCTTTTTCCTTTTTGCTGACTGCCGCGGCGGCCACACCTTTTACGTATATCAGGATGCAAACTGCTTTTTGTTTTCCGTTTTCTGCTTTTGTTGTTTTGCTCTAGATTTTCCTGCGCTGCCAGATTTTCCTGTGTGTTGGCAGCAGCTGCCAAGGAAAAGCCAAGGAAAAGCAGCAAAACATGTGTTCGAAAGCGAAGCCAAGACAAACTGGCGTCGCCTGTCAGAGTGAAAAAGTCTTGCAGAAAACGAAAAAAAAAAACAAAATAAAATAAACTACAAGGGGGGGTTTCGGTCGAATGGACCTTTCTAGGACTAAAAACAGAGTTGCAAGGAAAAACTAATAAAATGGCTCTTGCTGCTGTCTGCCAAAAAAGGATTACTTATACCCTTATACCCATCCAAGGATGATTTCTATTTGTTGAGCTTGAAGCTATTTAAAAGATCTGAAAGGATTTAATTAGGAATTGTAATTTAGGTAAAGGTTTGATGGATGAAGGAGTGTTGTCAAGATATAGGGATATAATTTACCCATAAAAGGTCAAATATTAATAAATAATTTTAATTTTATTCAAAGTCTCACCTTTAAAATTAGTAAGAGTATTTTAAAGGGTAGTTTCGTGCCAGAGGACAATATTCCTATTTATATTGAATTCTTTTTGGCTGAACATTGAAAGTTTTTTTTTTTCTTGCTCCTTTTTCCTTTGCCATTTCCCTTGATGAAATCACGCACGTATAGTAGGGAAAATTTGCTGCAAAAAATATATATTTTTCCTTGGATTTTCCTTTTTCTGGCAACACGTACTGATGGGGGAAATGGAGGGCTTCTTGGGTTTCCATTTGGAGCCGTAATCTTTGATCAAATGGCGTGATTGACTGATTTATCAAAGATTTTGGCATGTGCCTCCTTGTCAAAACAAGCTGTTGCCTTTTTTTTTTTTTGGGGGGGGGGGGGGGGGGGGGGG